>OX632364.1:31605257-31730022 GCA_951751655.1 Ophion costatus | reverse complement strand
GAAACGTTTCCGGCGAGAACGCGATAACGAGAAATCGTGCGGATTCGAAATCGTGAAAAATTTTGGAGCCCATAACTCGTTACGCCAATTACATGTTTAGTACACACCCAGCATTAGCATTATAATGCAGCATTGAGATTGAATTAACCAGCCTCTCGTTTATCAGTAAGATTTATACACGTCACGTGAGACGGAGAGAGAGGCAAAGAGGGAGAAAGAGAGAGACAGAGAGAGAGAGAGAGAGAGGGACAGGACTTGTCGGAATTAAATTGTGATTTATGAATAATGATAACTTTCCGGAGAATAGTGCGAAGCACGTATATCGAGAGAAATAGAGAGACATATATAACCACCAGTTCTAGGATTTAATTAACGAGAAATCTTGTATGGCGTCCGGCATAACTAATCAAATGCACCCGATCGAGATTCTGTATCACTATCATTATCATTATTATTATCAATTACAGTTATTATTTATATTCTTATCACTATTACTGTAAAGCAACGATTCTAATGCAACTTATATTTCGATATTCGTTTTTTAATAGTCGTTCATCATTTAAATTATATTATCATTATATGCATTTAGAAATATTTTGAAATTTTAATAATTGAAAAATGTTCATAAATTTTTGCCATTGATATTTTTAAATTCAGAAATATTTTGTAATAGTTTTATTATGTAAATTTACGAAGTATTCGTTGATTCATAAATTTATAAATGACTTGTTATCCATTATTTCAATGATATTATTGTTACTGAAATTTATAAATATTTTTAAATGTCGATAATTTTTTAATGTCTAAACATTATTACGATTGACAATGTTTTCCATAAAAAATGTATAAATATTAAAAAGTTATTAACATTTACAAATATATCTAAATTTAAATCATGACAATGTAATTCAAATCATAAATATAATAAAAATAATAAATAAGTAAATCATCTATAAATGTATAAACACATTAATAATTAATAAATTAAAAAACATTATCGATCATGAAAACGTATAAAATTTTTATGAAAAACATTATCAATCGTACTTTCGTAAATACGTAAATAAATAAACATAATTAAAATGAGTTACAAAATAAATATATATGTATTATTGATAGATATTGTTCGCCAAGATGCTGTATCACCTTAATATCGTTCACTTTGTACATCTCGCCTACGCCCAATTTTGCCAGTACCATACAATAGTATGTGGTAATCTACTATTGACGTATAGCAATAGCAATACAATAGTAATAGTTGAAAATAAAACTTGAGCCCCGAGAAACGGAAGTGGTTGAAATTTACACACGCACGGTCCAAACTTGTAACAAGTGCTCCGATATATCCTGAAAATCGAATTTAATTCTCTCCGTCCCTCTCTCTCTCTCTCTCTCTCTCTCTCTCTCTCTCTCTGATTTCATCCCCTACCTTACCTCCCTTCCTATCTCTTACCCTCTCTCTCTCTCTCTCTCTCCCTCTCTCTCTCTCTCTCTCTCACTCTCTTTCTCTCTCTCTCTTTTTCTGTCGCTATTTGCCGTTTTCTCACACACACCCATATCCACAAATAGTATTCGCGATTCTGAGCTTCGATTCGAGTAAACGAGTTTCACGCTTGGCTAAGCGACGGCTCCATTCGGGAAAATCGACAAGATATACAGCGTCCCGGAAGTCGAAGCGCGTGCTCACAGCAGCACTTGCCAGAATATAAAACGGCCGCCCTTTTCTTCCCTCTCTCTCTCTCTCTCTCTCTTTCTCTCTCTATCTATCTCTCTCTCCAGGTCTCTTTCCGCTAGAGCTTTTCGAGTACAGACGGTGCGAAAAATTCTCACTCAACTTTCGACTGCGTCAGACTCAAAATGGCGACCATTATATATAGATTCACCCCGCGATCCGAACCCCGCGACTTAAGGGGCACCACTAGTGTGACTGCCCAAAAAAAACGGTGATTTTCAGGAATTTATTGAGAGAAATGTATTGCATCTAATCTTTTGAAATTTCGAGGATATATTTGTGTATAAATTATGTATACACAGTGATTTTTCTGTATGAAAGTATTTAATTTTCAGCAACTTAAGCGCCGTCTTCCGAGGCTCAAAAAAAAAATCTCTCACTCCTGCAGTAATTGCGGCCGTCAGATTGCCTGATATCGAAAAATTAAAAAGTTCGCTGACCCTGAAGGCAGGCTGCCTGTACAATTTAGTAGACCTGTAGACTGAAACTATTCATTCTACATAATGATAATTTCATGCACATCTTATCACATTTTTAGTCTTCCAAAAAAATGTTTTATTTTAGTATTTAATAATGATGGCTGTACGACACTTGTTTCAGATATGGTTGCCACCTGGGTTGTTCCACGGCGTACAACCTACCGTCTGGTGCATTGTTCTGAAATATTAGCGCCAAGAAGTTTTAGATTTCTACAATCCACACGCTCTATGTGGACCTAAAAAATCAAATAAAAATAAAAAATTCGAAAAATGATACGTGTTTGACAAATGATGTATTTTTCATAAAATGTGAAAATACTTGTCGGTGTAAAATTCGTTTTTTAAAAAAAATTTTTAACGAATTTTAGGTTCACATAGACGGTAATTATGTTATCTAAAAGTGTGCGGAATTAAAAAATGATCTATTGGATAGTTTTTTAAGTTATCTTGTACGACGTTCACGAAAAAGTGCTCTTCCGAAAAATGGGTCTAAAGTTTCATGACCCAATAATTTTAGAATTAAATGACCTACCGATTAATCTGTGATTCCGGAGCCATAAAGTAGTACCACGGCGTCCTCCTGGGGTTTCGGCCATAAGCCTATGAAGGGCGGCCAAAAATGAGCGAGTTTTCAAGATTTTCTCGGGTCGAAATTATTCATTCTACATAACTAAAATGTAGACTATACCCCCCCCCCCTCCCACAATATTAAAAGGCGTTTTCGAATTATTATTATTTTTTTAAATCACGCCCATCTCTCGGTTTCGTTATCGTCTATGATCATTTTTCTTCTCGCGACGACTGTATTGCAGCAGCTGCATATTTAGAATATTCTCACACTCGTGGATCCATACGAAGAAATATATCGCTTTCGGCTCACGTATCCGCGATTCGACGGGCCCGCTTTACCGCAGCGATATAAATATCGAGTTTGAGAGATTCTCGTGGCTTATTTCCGTCGTGTCTCTCATATTCGTCTTTATATAACGGGATATCGTGCGCAGTACCCAAGTGGCAAACTTGCCGGTGCATCAAACGTGCGCTTTGCAAGTTTGAGCAGACAAAAAAATGCTCGGCTAAATGTCAAATTTGCTGCGACGTATAAAAACTGTACACTCAGGTCGGCGATTTGTTCGAAAAGGCCATCGATCTCATATTCGTACCATCAGTTCAGATTTAGCTTATTATTCGTAATTAGTCGTTCGCTGTAAAATGTGGGCTCGTTGCGTCAATAATTAATTCATGCGGAATCACAAATATATCCAATCGATTAAATACGCGTTATGTATAAATATAAATAATTTGGAGTGGAATGAGAAAGGACATGTGAAAAAAAAACGAAGGACTTCTTGCAGGTGGAAGAAATTTGTCTGAAAATGTGGGCGGGTGTATGTGTATATATATATATTTATATGTTTATGGGAAAGAGGCATTTTATATTGTATGAGTATGTGTTAAAATGTATATGGAAAAAATATCTAGTTAATCCGCAAAGTAGATAATCCGGATAAACAATTGTATCCAGATAATGTACATAATTTTATCGCTTCTAACAACATTTAACAAGTATAACAAATGTTAACATTTTATAACTTTTAACAATTCCATTCAGATAATGTAGATAATTTTATCTATTTTATATATCGATGTATAAAACAGATCAAACGGTATCTATAATTGCATATCTATATCTATAATCAATTTAGATATACATATCTGTTATACGTCGATTATAGATATTAATATCTATACTTTATAGAGATATATAAAATAGATCAAATTATCTACTTTAAGCGGTTAGGTTAAATTGAAGGTAAACTCATGATTACAACGCTAGAACGATTAGTAAAAATTCAATTTTTTTTCGGAAATTATGTTGTTCAAAACGGTGTACACGATTTCTCGGCATCCAAAAAATGGATGGACTTAAAATTCGGCACACTTGTTCAGTGTAATAATAGTTTAGTCGTGGCCGACGTTTAGCTTCTGAATTTCTTTTCATTGGTTATATATAATTAGTGGAAAAGTAGGGGTAGTATCGGATATTTTTAATCAAACCTCTCTCTCTCTCTCTCTCTCTCTCTCTGCTTAAATATGCGTTTTATTTTTTCGAACACGGAAAATTATACATAACGATGTTTTAATTAGTATTATAATCAGTTACAATTTCATTAGTTATATTCATAATAATGATGTAATTTTTCCTCGAAAAATCGAGAAAAAAAATCAATTTTCTTCAATGATTGAAACACAATAGCATAAAAAAGCTCCTTCAAATCTTATACTATCCAAGTCAATATGATCTATTTAACAAAAAACGCATTTCTTTGTTTCGGATCAACTAGGTGGACAAAATCAAGTGCACCGTTCAGCTCTCTCGTCCAAACGTCCTTCACGAAATTGTTGATAACTTCTTTAATTATTAACATTCTTCAATAAAATTTGGTACATAACTTTGTTGAATATGCATGCAAATAAATGCCCAAACGATTTTTCAATCATCTTCTTATTGCTTAGAAATATCATGATTAAAAATATCACCATATCATAATATCATCTTATTGCTTAAAAATATTTTTTTTTCAAATAACCCTCGTTTTCGGATCGTCACAGTGGCCTAACCCCTTAGCCTTATAACTTCTGTATCCGGATTACCTATTATGCGGATTATCATTTTTCAAAATTCTCGACTAATTTATCGACGATTCAATGCGTCAGCAAATAAAAAAAGCAAAAAATAAAAATGTCTCCGATAATGAAGGCACCCGCATTTTCCACGTTGCTTTTTTTTCTTTTTTTTTCACGATAAATTCTCACTAATTAATCGTCTCGTCGTTGAGCACGACCGGGCAACATTTTCATTGATAATAATTTTTTGCAACGCGTACCGCGCATGCATATACGCATATATAATTGGAATCATAAATATGACGTGGAATGAAGCGGCGAAAAAATGCGTTTTGGATTCGTGGCGCATACGTATGTACAATAGTCGCGGAAGGACGGACGCTTTCTCACTGCAGATTCTACCACGTATGAATGAATATATATATACATATATATATATATATATACACATCCAGACAGACGGACGCAATAATTCTCGCTTAACCGCTCGCTCGCTGCGGGAAATAACGGCGGAATAACGATGAAATAACGACGAAGCTTCCGCGAAACGCTGACTCTTTCAGCCCACCCCCTCCCGCTCCAGCCTCTGCCACACTTCCTCCTCCCGCCCCTCGGACTGACATTTTTTTTGTCGTGCTTTCGCTCGCGAGGGTGTGCGACAAATATCCGCTGTCCGAACGCTCCGAGACAGTCAATATGGCGCGAGCTTTTACTCCCTTCAACTATACATCCCGGAAGTGCTTTTTCCCGCTCGCCAAGTTCGATTTCATTAAAATCTCTTTTTATCCTTCGTCCCGCACGTTTTTGCTTGTCGCCTTCGTTAACACGAAACCGAGTCAGAGGAAAAATTGAAATTAAAGTTGCTATTAAAAAAAACACGAGTTTGGAAAAACAATAATTTTTTTCATTCGAGACAATAGTGATGATGAATATTGAAAAGAAAATTATGTTTAATATGAAATTCCGAAAAAATGTTTGCTACAAAGTAAACGGGAGGAGTAGTGATTTTTTAAATAATTCGGAATGACTTGCGGAGAAATTAAGTTTATGGAGACGACTCGTGATACAGGTAAAACGAGATGGAGGAAGAAATATGGCTCACCGTCCGGGGAAAATATAAAACTCGATTGTGGAAATAGGCACTGTCACTACATGAGTATAGAAATTCACAAAATCATATATCTATATGTACCGGAACACGAGCAAGGTTTCTCGGGGGTTGAAACTTTTCTTTCCGCGTCTCTCTCTCTCTCTCTCTCTCTCGCTCTCTCTCTCCCTCTCTCTCGTCCGGCAAGCTCGAGATCTCTTCTTTATTCGAAGTTGTAATAACGTTTGGCAGATGTTTCCCTGATAATATATAGCGTGGGCGTTACGAGAAAGCTTTTTGCTGCGACCTAGCGAAGCTCGCATTCTCTCTCCCTCTCTCTCTCTCTCTCTCTCTGTCCCCCTCTATCTCTCTTCCTCGCAGTGAGATGAATAACGAAAAATCGAGGTGAGACGAAAAAGTGAGGCGTCCATGAATGAGATATACGTACACGTGTAGGTATAGAAAGAGAGCGAGAGAGAGAGAGAGAGAGAGAGAGAGAAGACGAAAGCACAGGCGCTTTGTTTGCAAACTTTTATCGAGTCAATTTAAGTTGCCGCGGTCGAGAAATTCCGCGTTGTCTCTCATACTCTGCTTTCCCGGATATTCAAACACACGTATCCACACAACGCAATATATTTGTGTGGGTGTGTGAATATGTATAAGCATTTGAATATTTCGCTTAAGTACAAGCTTTCCTCTTTCTCAGTTCATGATTTTTCCTCTCTTTACTTTTCGTGCGGCTTTTTATCGGGGCTTTGGGGCATGCCGGAAATTTGCCACCCTTTACATATTCCCCAGCATCGTTCCCCGTCACCCCTGCTGCGGTGTCCGTTCACACGACGCGACGCCTACGAAAAGTCGAATTATTTCCTTCAATTTCCGGACTCGCGCCCACTACTATCCTACCTCGAAGATACTCGGCCCTTTTTTCACGCGATTCCCTCAGCTCTTACCTCGATATGGGGTTATGAATTTGCCGGATGTTGGAGAGTGTACGCATTGGTGACTCAATCTGGAGCTTTGTTTGTCGTTAGCTGGGTGAATCGAATTTTTTTGATTATTTTTATTCGATTTTGTTTATTGTACATCGAATTATTATTTATTTTTAATTAAACTGTTTTGATTGTTCATTGAATTAGTTTAAAAAAAATTTAATCGAATTCTCGTTAATGAAATATTTATTTTATTTTATTGCAATTTTTTGTCGTAAATTGAACTCATTTTCATTTTCAAGTGGAATATTTTTCTTGCTAATCGGCTGATTTTTTACATAGAATTGGATTTTTTAAATTGTCTATTGAATTATTGTTTACTTTTAATTAGAATTTATGATTGTGAATCGAATTATTTTTCAATTTTAATTGGAACTTTATCATTCCCAACCGAATTGTTATTAATGTATTATTGCAATTTATTATGTCGTGAATCAAATAACTTTCTATTTTTCATGAAAAAAATTGTTTTGTGAAATTAATTATTTTCTGTTTTCTGTTGATATGTTTGTTGTTAATCGATTTTTTTGTATTTTTAATTGGAATTTTTAAATTGTGAAACAAATTCTTCTTTATTGTTGAGTAAATTAATTTACAATGTACAATTAAAATTTGAATCCTTTTTTTGAAGACGGAGATGGGAATGTCGAAAGATAAGTCTGAATGAGCGGCGGAGGGGGAGGGGGGCGGAAGAGGTATCGGTAAAAAATTCGCCTAGACAAATCTCAGAAGGATTGTAAGAGGCGAGAAAAGGAGAGAAAATCTTGCGACGAATATATTTAAGCGGCGATATACGTCAATGATGCAATTTCACCTTTGTACACACACACAACCACCCCTACAGGAGGATTCGATCCTCGTATTATGCTGGCATTGCACTACTGCAGAACATCCTTGCACACAGGCACTGAAGAATTCGCGAGATCCGCTCGAATAAACGATATATGTATGTATATATATATATATATATATATATATATATATATATATATATATATATATATACGAGCACCATATATATATATATATATATGGTGCTCGTAACGATGGACCATCTCGTCTTTGGCTCTGGCAGATCTCGCCTCGATTCTAGCGCAGAAGAAATAAAAAGGTGTTCAAATGCGCAAGGATATTGGGGCGAAAGGAGAATCGCAGAAAGAGCGGAAAAAAGGTGAAAAAAGAAAAAAAGTGCGGAAACGATCGGCTTTCAGCGACGAAGGTCGTCTTTTCTTCCCAAGCACAAGCTTTTTGTCGCCACTACATTTATTTTCTTTATTCTTCTTCGGCAAACGAGATATCTTGTTCGCGCCGCGTAGACCCGAGATCCGCGAAAAAACAGCGGCGAATTTTATTTTATTGGGCGATCAGTGTGAATGAAAAAGAGTTTCCACTTTTAAAGTTGAACAAAAGGCGTTTTATAATCATATTGTTCAGAATGAGAGAGAGAGAAAGAGAGAGAGAGAGAGAGAGAGAGAGAGAGAGAGAGAGAAAATCCCGTTTTGAAATATTTCTGAAATTGAAACTCTAATTTCCATTTCCAAATGGACTTTCATTTATTAATAGTTATGAGACGACCTTGAATACCCGGAAATGTAATGTGCACACTAAATTTCCGGCTAAATTCATTACATCGGTGACGTTGAATACTTTTGGTAATGATGGTGATTAATTTCTTTGAGTCGTTGCTTTAATTGCGTGCGAGATAGGTCGGAACATGTGGACGCTTCAGAATTCAGGAACTGACGATATTTGGAAATGTGAAGGGAAACGGTATTTCCGACTGTTGATGCAGATACAATAGCGTCTGTACACGATAAGTAACGAAACTGCACTCAAGTAACCTGCTTATTTATAAAATTAGTCCCGCTCTTATCCGCATGTTCAGATTATCCTGAATTATAGATCGTTTTCTTACCGACGGTCGGTAAGTACCCCTGTTTCACTGATGGTACAATTGGTATGGACATATGCCGACGACTTTCGGCTTGCCAAATTTCAGGGAATTGTTACCTCAGCCAGGACTGTTGGTACTGAAAAAGATCCGATATTTCCACGATAGTGTATAGTCAAACGTCACGTTACCAACAGCTGGTTAGGAAGATATCTCTCGATGCCCGCGTGCCACTCAGACCGACCGACGCTACTTGATCACCCGTCCAGTCAGAAATTACGACGAGACCATTCTATCGGATAATTTTCTTACCAGCTTACCACCGATGGTAATGACATCCTTCCTTATCAGCTCAAATTTAGAGGAGCCTATCCAATGACCCGAATATTGAATTTCCGATCATCGTCCCGTCGCTATGCTCCCCTGTGTGTCTAATGACTTAAAAACCCAACTTGCAAGTCCCTAGAACATCCACAACTTCGTTTCTCGGTATTTATTACATAGACGCTTTTTTACAACTCGTAGTCCAGCCATGAGCGATGGTGTCCTCGCTAGTAACTCGTGTCAAGAAAAGAAGAGAACAAAGCACGGAATCGTCGGTGCTCGTAACGGAAAATCTTATAAGGTAAGATATGGATCAAGTTGGAAAGTTGAATTCCAGAATTTTTTCGAAATCCATAATATAGAAAAAAAATCTACGGAATTTCACTAAATCGACAAAATAGTTTTCGAGAAAAAGAATCTACGCAATTTGACTCAGCTTCTTCCGAAGGATTGGTATTCTCTAATTATCATCCGCGAAACGCTCGACGTGTTTCAACAATCGAAATTATTATTAATATCCTGGACGCCAAAAAGCAGCAGTTTTTAGTAACTAGGCAATCGTTACTAGCGTCAAACCGACTTCAGTAAGTTACGAAAACGCTGCTGCTTCTTGTTGTCTCCGAAGAGGGCGCGCACCATCCGAATTATTTCTCGCCCGGCGAATATTTCCGAAAAACGAAGTCTCATGCCCTCCCCCGTCAAAACACGAAGTGCGGCTATCCCCGCATTAGCGCGAAATGTCATCCATCCGGAAGAAAATCGCGTCACCATTCGAAAAATCAAGAATAACGAAATCGCCATTATCTAGCTTAGTGTATTTTTTCCCCTCCGCGGTCGAGCACCAATGGCGTTCCACAATCCACAGAAGCGCAGAACCGGAAGCCAAGCGAGCACCGGAAGCGTCGGGAATGTTTTCCCAACAACGAAGATGCTTATAGTTGCGCAACATACGTCAAACTCGTTGATTCGTGAGAGCCGGATTAAAACACGTTTTTGTTTTTCTTTACTCAAGACATTGCGACGGATTTATCCCTGTTTTACACAATAATAACATTATTAATGATCACTGCACATAGTGTATCGTTTCTTTTTTTTTCTCCTACGGATAGACGAAGTGCTTCGCATTATTTTATTCCCATTTCTCGCTCTCGTCCCGCGTGTGTTTCGTGTTCGACTCGAGTTCACTTTTCGTCCGCGAGGCGCGCGCGCACGCGCGCCGTGTCGTAGGCCTTGCGCAAAAGACGCCCTGTTGTTGCGACGAGAATAAGCGGGAAAAGAAGCAAACAAGCAACAACAACAGAAAGAACGTGGAAAGAGAGAACGTGCAACAGAGATTACGCGCGAGAGGTTTTCGTCAAACGCCTCCTAATCATTTATTCGTACAATATTCGAATTATCTTCTCTCTCTCCCTCGCTTTCTTCTCGTCTTAATTCTAAGCACTCGGAAGTCGGCCATACAGCGAAGTGTTCGTCTCATCACAGTCCGAGGATCGATCCACTCGCTCTCGCGATCTAAACTTCCTCGACGACGTAAATCTCTCTCTCTCTCTCTCCCCCTCTCCCTCTCCCTCTCTCGAGTTTCTCGTCAACGGGGCGCGGTCCCGTGGCCCGGCCCTGCTTTCCCTCGCGGCAGCGCAGCGAAGCGTCGAGGAGACAAAAAAAAAAGGATTTTTCCGAACGGAGATAGAGGGCTGGTAAAAACAATAGAAATCGCTTGACTAGTGAGCGCACGCCCCGAAACTCAGTACGGAAGAAATCGTTTTTTTTTCCTTCTCTAACATTGAAGAAAAAATTACGAAAAACAAGAGCGAGGAAAAAGCTCTTGGAATTTAATCCGCGAGCGGAAGTGAAATACAACGCTTTTACTTTTCTTCTTTCATTCTGTCTTACTTTTTCCCTTTATCGTCAAATTGTGCAACTTTTGTGATAATCGATAAAACGCGCTTCGTCATAGCGAAACAAGATTTTTTTTTTCGTATCACGCGTTCAATCATAATTTAATGAGGCTTCGATTACAATAAAATAAAGACGTGTGAGTGTGTGTGAGTGTGTATGTGTGTTTGCGTACATGTGTAAATTGCGTTTACCGAAATACGTAATGTTATAAATACGAAATATTGCGACCAAAGGTTCGTCTAATGAGTTAGTCTCTCTACGCGAGTAGATATATTATGACGGGCTTACACACACAGCCACACATATACATACATACAGATATATATATATATATATATATATATATATATATATATATATATATATATATATATATATATATATATATATATATATATATATATGAGTATACGTGTACGTGTGCATGTACGCGTTTTTGTTTATCCATTTTATGCTATTATTAATTAACATTATATATTATTTTACACTTTTTTTCTTTCGTTTCTCATTTCCTCTGAATCATCGTACACGCATCATCGTTTCGAGGGTTCGCGAAGGGAGAGGGCCAGGGCAGCTGCTTCCAAGGAAGTACACCACCGCCTCCTCGGTCTTGCATCCGTATATGGACATTTTCGCCGTCTGATCATCTATTTCGGGATTATTTACATTTTCCTTTCTTCTTCTTCTTCTTCTTCATCATCTTCTTCATCATCATCATCATCATCATCTTCTTCTTCTTCTTCGTTTCTTCCTCTTATCAACGACACCACGATAGATTATTATATGTAGCCAACGAAAACTGGCAATTCACGTTTTTTTCTTCTCCTCTCTCTCTCTCGCTCTGTCATTCGTGAATCCTTCATCAACCAGGGGTATCGACCACTTACTTTATGACAGAAGATCTGCAACAGAGAAAAAGACAACGGCATTGAGCGACGAGGTACGAAGAATATGCTGCGGCCAGATTTGGGGGGGGGGGGCATTGGAGGCTGAAAGCAATCGAACAGGGGCCCCGGGGCCTCCGCAATTCTGATCTTTAGGTAAAATTTGCTCACGAATGGTATGCGACACTTGGTGAAAAAATAATAACTCCGAATATCTGACGAAAACAAAGAGTCGGTGAACTTTGGTGGAGCATTTTTTTAAATTAACAAATTAAAAATATATGAAAGCGTTTGTTTGTAATCATGTAAAACAGCGAAAATGATGAGGCCTCTATGGAAGAATACATTCCATGGATTGTGATTGGGAGGATTTCACGTGGATTGAGCGAGCCATTCGTTTCTTAAGGGGTTAGGCTACGGTGGAAATGACGAACACTCGTTGGTCGCTTGAGGCCACCTATTTTGACGAGGAAGGTTCAACATATGGTGCAGGAACCGCAGATTAAAGGTAAACTTATGATCACAACGATAGAACTGCTAGTCAAACTTTAAAGGGGAAAGATACCTTTAGGCGAAGAAAAAAAAGTTTATTTTTATTATTTGTTTTAAAGAAAGATCTCTCCGCCACTTTTGAGACTCAGGGTATGTTTCGTTACTACTTTTGGCCGTTACATGGTGTTTTTTTTTAATAATCTTTCAAAATGGCGGAAGTATGGCACGGTCTTCGAAACTGGGTTTTCAAAACTGGTGTTTCACGTATAGCTAGAAAACTAATCGACCAATTCTGATTAAATTTGGTATGAACCTTTTTAACCTTATTTTTTAAAACATGAATCTAAATGATTTTGAAAATAAAAACATAACGTTTTTCCATATTGCAAAATGTAGGCATTTTGCTGGGAAAGTTCAATCTTCTTGTTTCAAAGCGTACCATTTCAACGATTTTCAACGTTTCTCACTTTTTCTTAGTTCATATTCTGCGTATGAGTGTTAACGAAAGAAAAATCTCCGTTGGTTTTTTTTCAGATTAATCCCGCCGACGCTACATTGCACGCCTTCTAACAACATCCACTGGAACCCGTATAGAAGACTGTGACATACCACCGCAGTATTTAAATATTAATTTAGATCGTACCCTGAGTTTCGAACACAGTGAAGAAATTTTTCCTTAAAAAAAATCATGATAATTAGCCATTTTTTCATCGTCTAAAGGTATCTCCCCCTTTAAACGTCTTGTCCGGACGACCAATTCTTCGTGAACCTCGTACAAGATAACCCAGCAACTATCTGATCTATCATTTTGAAATTTTGCACACTTCTAAACAACATAACGCCCGTCTATGTGAACATAAAGTTTCCGGAAAATTGTTTTTAAACAGCTATTTTTTACTCAACAAAACCCATAGTAAACAATTTCGTGAAAAATAGATTCTTTTTTAAACACATACCATTTTTCAAATGTTTACGATTATTTTTATTTTTTAGGTGCACATAGAGCGCGTGGGTCTGTGAAATCTAAAATTTCTTGGCTCTGACGTTTCAGATGAATGCACCAGATGCTAAGATGTACGTCGTGAAACAACTCAGGCCGTCTCTGAAGCAGATGTCGTACAAGCGGCATTTTTAAATATCGAAATTTTCATCCCGTCGGTTTTTTAATTCTTGACGTTTAAAACATGTAATAATGTACACACAAAATGTCAATTATGTAGAATGAATAATTTTGACACAAAAAAATCTTGAAATTTCGTTTAGTTTTGGCCGCTTAAGGCGAGAATTAGGTCGATTTCTTTTTTTTTCTTTAAATTATACAACTATACATGTAGAATATTTTTCCAAAGTTGCAAGGTGAAAAAACGCTGTGCCTTACCGCTCGGATTTAGAGCTAGAAGCGAGAGCGCAGAGGGGCAGGCAGAGATGAGCAAAAAGTAATTAAATTAATAAGTAATAATTACAATTACTACTGTAATTGATAATTTAATTAATTTGTAATAGATCACTTAATTAGTTACCACAAGTACCTAGTGCAATTTAATCCACATTCTATGTAAACTTCAAACGCGTTTTTTTCTCAGTACTGCATTTTCGAAATCGGCGTGCGGGATTATTGAAAAACTATTAAGCCAATTGCGTCAAAACTTGTTAGAAATATTGATAATATTGCTACCTTCTACTTGACGAGAAGTTTTTGTAAAATTATAAGAAAAAAACTAACTTTTAATAAAAAAAATTTACAGAATATTTGCGTGAATGTTGTTTTTTTTGTAGATGGTTGCCGTTCTCTTAAAATTGCATTTTCTTCATTTTAATTACCGTCAAATAGAAACTATACATGCTCCAGCTAAAATGTTTTAAACATTTTTTGCAAATCAAAGTCAACGGGAAGCAGGACTGCCGCTACCTTCTACTTAACGAGAATTGTTTTTGAAAAATGAGAAAAAAACTACTTTTTTTATCAAAATTTCACAGAATATTTGCATGAAATGTTTTATTTTTTGGAAATGGGTATATTTTGTTTACAATTGCATTTTCTTAATTTTAATGACTGTCAAAAAGAAACTGTACATGTTCTGGCCGAAAACAAATTTGAACTTTTTTGTAAACCAACGTCTATGGGAAACTAGACTGCACGCCGATTCACACTCCCGTGGCACCCTTGATGTAACGCTCTGCCACAGATCCGACATTTTAAAGCGTTAGGCCACAGTAACGGGTATAAAATCATTTTTTTCGTATGGAAGAGTGATTCACTCATAAAATTAATTACACATCTATTTGGTATGAATATCAGGCTATGAGATTTTTTTTTTTTTCGATGTACAAAATGGCCGACTACTAATATTTTCTTTTGTTATCTTTTTTCCAATTGGTGTGATAAATAACTTCAAGAAATTTCACTCGATTTACTTCAAATTTAAAAGTTATGTTCCTAATTGCATTTCTCAGAGAAATACGTACGGAATTTCTGATTAATCGAAAACTTTTCATTTTATGAGCAGTTTTATACTATATATATTTCTTAAGTTCAAATACCTACAACTTTTGAATAAAACAATATCTTTTAAATTCCGTACGTACTTCTCTAGGGATTCTAATGTAGATTGACGAGAATTTTTGTTTTTTGTTCTAGGTCAAAAATTGTGGATGCTAAATGTCACGCCGCGGGGTGCCTAAAAAAAGCAGGTAACAAAAGAAAATATTAGTAGTCGTCCATTTGTACATCAATAAAAAAATTCTAACAGCTTGATATTCGTACTGAATAGACGTGTAATTAATTTTATGAGTGAGACACTTTTTCATACGAAAAAAAAAGTTGTTAAATTCGCACATGATTTTATACCCGTTACTGTGGCCTAACCCCTCAATGATAAATGAATTAAAACTAATTCTTCTGTATACTTAATTATCCTATAAATGTACCTCTACAGTTTGATAAACGTAGAATTACTTCTTACCAGGAACCTAACTCAAGTGTCCGCCTTCGATTTTGTTGAAACTCATATATGTCATAAAGCATTCAAAACTATAAGACACGTATATTTTTTATCTGCAGAAAAACATTTCGGTAAGTATTCGGAAGTGGGGCTCCTGCTAGAATGAGGCTGATTGTTGTTTGGGTTTGTTTGAACCCTTGAAGAAAAGTAGCGATTCTAGCAGGAGCGCCACTTCCGAGTATTTACCAACGCTTTTAAGGGAGGAAACGACCCCTCAAAAGAAGGCGTGTCACCCCTTCATTGCATTAAAAAAAATAAATTATTCTACGTGGATTTTTCATCACTTTACATTAGAAGAATTTTGGTTTCGTTTCATTGAAATCGGTGGACTGCTTGTGGGTGAAACCACACAACCACCCCTCGACACGCCTTCCTCCGAGGCGTGGTTTCCCCCCTTAAAACCGTTTTTCCGCAGATAAAAGAAAATACGTATCTAGTAGTCTTCAATGCTTTATCACATATATGAATTTAAAAAAAATCGACGGCGGACACTTAAGTGATGTTCTTTGTTAATTCAAAAACTCCCTCAAAATTGTTCAATTTCTTCCCGTCTAAATATACATCCCGCCTTAAAGCAACCCCCCCCCCTCTACTTCAAACAACGTACATTTGGAAGGATCCTGTTTTTTTCCGTCATTAACTATTTAAACCGTGTAAAAAAATGTCACCCTGTCGAAAAAATAATTATGGCCGCTTCTTCGTTGCCCCGGGCCCTTTCCGCCCTTCAATTTGACTCTGGCGAGAATAAAAGCGAAAGTTCAAAGAATATCCACAATGATCGGGTTCGTTTACGGTGTTTGCTGGGAATCTTGGGGGGGGGGGGGAATAAATATTCCACAACCTTAAGGTGGACGTACCTGGTACTTGATTGTTGTCTTGGGTTCGGTTGTTGGTAAAAGCGTCCTGGAACGGATTAGCGTTGGCGTTGGTTGCGACAGGCACAAAGGGGTTGCTGCTCACCAGGGGAGTAAAGGGCATTGCCGCTGGGTTTAGGTTCGAGTTGAGGGAATCCTCGTTAGACAGATTCGACGATGACAGCTCGAGTATCGGGCCTCTACTGCTATTACTCAGTGTATCAAAATCCGTCAGGTCTAACAGGTTGTTGGTCACGTTGTTTTGCTTGCTAAAAGAAAATCAGCCAAACGAAAACATAAAAAAACCACACTAAGTGACAACGGCCAATACACTAATTCTTGCTATTGTTCGCGCGCGCGCGCGCACGCGTGTGCGTTTCGTAGCAAATCACTAACACGCGTAACGAAATTCTAGGTAATCCTTTAGATAAGTGACTTTTCCGAAAAATTAGCCCAACAATTTTTTTTTGCTGTTTTCTCTTTCATTGGCTTATGAATTATAATATTCGGGGGAGGGGGTGGAATTCACCCTCCATGAGGAGGATAAATATTCGGAAGCGGGCTCCTGCTAGGATCAGGCTAATTTTCGTCTGGGTTTGTTTAATCCCTTAAGACGGGATTCTACTTTGAAACTTTGAAAAGGCTAAATTGGATGAAAACACCCACCTGGAACACGTCGAAGGCATATTATATGGCCCAGGCATCGCTGATTGAGGGTAAGATAATTTTTTCTACGATTTATCACTCACCAAAACTTTAAACGCGTTTTTCTCGAAACGACATTTTCAAGTACCGTGGTCGTGATAACTCAAAAAGTACTGAACCGATCCTTATGAAATTTGGAACACATATTCTATATGTGTGTACCAACCGACCTAACTACAATCTACTTAAAATTTTGATTAGAACTATTTTTTTATTGCAAAAAAAGACCCAAAAAAACGCATAGTTTTTTTTCGTATTTTAGCCGCCATTTTGTTAATTTTGCACGTATATAAAATATTCTAGTTAGGTCGGTTCCTGAAGACATACTGAACATGAAACTATTTGATTTTTTTGTTTCAGACCTTCCGTCGGGAAGATTTCACGACCACGGCAACGGTACCTGCTTTTCGAGGCGTTGGCTTTAAACATATTTTACGTGTACAAAAAATGAATAAAATACATTTAAAAAAAATTTGTTATGTACTTAAAGAGTGTATTTATTGAACAGTTTAAACCCCATATCGATATCTTTAATAGTATTCTCAGAAAAAATTCACGAAAATAGCGTTTTTTTCATGGTTTCAAAGTAGAATCCCGCCTTAAAGAAAATAAACCTGATTCGAGCAGGAGCCCCACTTCCGAATATTTGCCACAAAAAGTTATGGGTCTTTGAAGTTCGCGGAAGCACCTGATGAAATAGTGCATTTTTGAACATTTCGACGCCTATATCGGGTTTGTTTGGGTCCCAAACTCAAAAAATTTTAATTATTTTTTGCTCGTAACCATTATTCGTCGAAAAGTCACTAATCTAAAAAGAATTGCCAAATGTTATAACAACGGATTCTATATAGTATGTAGTATTGGGTGAAAAGCGTTTACTAATTATGCTTGCGTCGATACTTTTGCCTGGATTAAATTTATAGGCGGCTACACTTGCGATCCTTCGTCGAGGAAATGTTCACTGTATTTTTTTCGCAATCGTAAATTCGTATTCGTAGAACAACAAAATTTGCATGTCCGCATATGAATTTTTTCCATGGGCGCTCACAATTATACGCGCACAATATCTACTGCTTTCATTTGTCGGTAGATTTCGAGCTCAAAGGGGGTAGATCACACAAAACGGGCTCAAAAGATTCTACCTTCCAAATTTTTTTAAATGCTGTTGTATGAAAATAAGTATACATTGTACACAATGTACATTTTTCCAAAGTTGATTGCTAGTTTTTATTTGTAAAGAAAAAAAGTTAAACATGTGACTCCTGAAGCACTTGGACTTCGTGCAGAGTTTAATGCGTCGGGAATGAAGTATAGCTTTTAATTTGTATTGTCTATGTGTCTATATACCGGGCGGCCTGTTATGGATGGATAACCCTGCATCTGACGATAGGTCAGATCGTGCACTGAAAAAAAGAATTCGTTCATCCGTCCAAAATTCAGTTGGTTTAACAGAATGTATCTTTAAATACGTTCAACTTGATTTTTGATTGGCATAACAAAACAGTATAGTTGGTGGTAAAACAGTATAGTGGTGTAAACTGTAGCTTATTTAGCATGTCTGAGAAAACTGTTAAAACAACAAAATTTCGAGACGACAAAATGCATTTTGATCATTCAACGATTTCTTTTTCTCAGTGTGTCCCACTATATGCTGGAATTTCAGTTTAGCAAAAGTTCCACGGTCTTCGAGATAAAAATCATCTTTTCGGTTTTTCGCATGCCATTTCTACAAATGATAACTTATTTGACCCGGTTTTTAAAAAAATACTCCTGGTTATTTGTTTTATCTAGAGTCTTCTTTTTAACCTTAAATGTTAAGGAAATTTTATGAAACATTTATGAAAAAACATCGGCAGAATTTTTATACAAACCAATTCGAACATCTGACTTTGATAGCCTGCGGTGTAAAAAAATGTACTACGCATATCATACCAATTACTTTAAAAAGTTGCTTAGTTATTGTCCATTCATATTATTTGTAGAAATGGCATGCAAAAACCAAAAGGATATGATTTTTTTTTAAATAACGTACAGCTCAATATCTCGAAAACGGTCGGACTTTTACTAAACTAAAATTCCAGCATATAGTAGGACATGATCTGACCTATCGACAGTTGCAGAATTATCCATGCGTAACAGGACATCCTATATATATATATATATATATATATACTATAAAAAGGAAAAGGCTACTTCCGAATTATAAAACGATATGCCAGGTGAGCCAACAACTATTAGCAGTAGAAATATTTTCTAACTCATCAGACTTGGGAGAAAACTTTTCCTACAAACGTCGCATAGTTCGGAGGGGATCATCGAGTGGTGGCCACGAAGTTCATCCACGTGGAGGCACTTTGGAGTTTTCCAGGTCACCTTCGTTTTCATAAATGGGACAACCTTTCTTTCCGAATTTTATCAAGGACGCAAAAATAAGATCACAGACGAAATTTCAAGATGATCGATCGAGATTTAGTATAAAAAATTGATAAAAAAGAAATTTCAGGATTTTTAGCTATAATCGATGTAAAAAATGGTGCAAACGTTTACTACTATAAAAGGTGCTCGAAGTATGGCTACGACTTTCATTGCATGTTTTCCATCTGATTCGCATTGATTGCATCCTTTGGGTAATCATGTTAGGCTGCAATAACGAACAGGCTCTAATTGAGGTTTCTAATTGATTTTGAGGCTCTAATTGAGGTTTCAATAGTTTAATACTAATGTTCAGCAAAATCCAAGCAAGTCGTTCGTAACTAAGAATCTTATCTACTTCTTTGGAAAATCTGTGAGAATTTTGTGTTCTCCATAATAATGTGTTATCACCAATGAAAAGTACTGTGACAGAATTTCCTCCTGTCAGTACAGAATAAAATTTTCCGCGACTCGGTCCTCATCAAGGGCAAATTAATGTGATCTTAATGTGCGGGGAATGTTACAAAAATGCAACGCCATCGGCAATTGTCCATGCTGAGCGTTATTCGGATCATTCGCCTTCGCGTTATACATTCGCCAATGTTCCTTTTTATCGTTTTCCTGTTTTATCGATTTTTTTCATGACAACTTTTTATCCATCATCTTGAATTTTGGGGTATAAATTTATTATCAGCTCCTTGATGAAGTTCTGAAAAAAAAATAATTACATCGAAAAAAATGTAGGTGACCTTGAAATCTCCGGAAGGCCCCCAGGATAAAATTAAATAACATTAACTAACAAAAATAAATGTTTGTATGAAAAGTTTTCACCTCAGCCCGATAGGTCGAGAAATTTAGTAATATTTCACTACTGCTAACAGTTGTTGCCTCACCCTCATGCTACAGTTAAAAGCCTTTATCAGTTTAACTTTCCACTGACACACTTATCCCCCCCCCCACGATTTTGCCACACCAACTGCCATTAACAATCTTTCGGTCGGTTTCAACTTTTAAAAATCAAGAATACACTTTCAACACTTCTTAATTATCTCTGCATGATTGAAATTCAGAAAATTAAATTATTTGATGATTTTTAATTATCAATTATGGAAAATAAAGTACTTTATCAAAAATCCTTTCGGGTCAAAATGACCCGGTGTGTCAACGGAAGGGTAAGCTAAAAACGGGTTTTAACAATAACACACAATGGTGGAATTAATCCGGAGCACTGTCAATAGGAATGACCTATTTTTGAAATTGATGCACAAAATGAACATTCTCCTACGCCGAAAAGATACTCCAATGTTTTTATTAAAATCTATCATTTTTCTACCTAATATTTGCATTAAGGCCTTAGGCCACAGTAACGGGTATAAAATCATGTGCGAATTTAACAATTTTTTTTATCGTATGAAAAAGTGATTCACTCATAAAATTAATTACACATCTATTTAGTTTGCATATCAAACTGTAAGAAAAATATATATTTTTTTCGATGTACCGCTAATTGGAAAAAAGCTGTTTCGAGAAGTTTGGAGTAGTCGGCCATTTTGTACATAAAAAGATTCTAACAGCCTGATATTCGTACTAAATAGATGTGTAATTAATTTTATGAGTGAAACACTTTTTCATATGAGTAAAAAATTATTAAATTCGGGTATAAATGATTTTATACCCGTTACTGTGGACTAAGGCCTTAATAAGCCTGCATTGATAATAATACAAAATACAAGTTATTGCAACGTGAAAATAAACAACAGATGCGAAATTTAAAAAAAATCCAACCGTCCAAAATTAATTTCCCTAGTGTATGGATAATCAGCTGATAAAAAAAAATATTCAAAGTTTGCTCAAGATCACAAGACTTCGGTACAAATAATTTTTTTCTCAAACGATATCCACATGATAAAAAGGCACGATTTCGGGTCTGCGAAAAGGGAACCTGTGAAAGCGGGTATGCCCTCTCAAAGTGGATACAGCACTACTGAATAGCCACACCGGTGTGTCGATTTGGAAGTGAAAAATAATCGTATTTACGAATCTCAATCGACGATTTGTGGAAAAGAAAATGATTTGATTACTGGTCTTTCGATTGTTCCAAACAGGCAAATGAAGAATGCACATTTTGACAGGACGAATCAATTATTAGCCTTCGAGACGGAAAATTTCGGGAACAAAGTTCGAACAATTTATGGACCTTCTTAAAAACGATTATTTTCTTCCGCATAGCTCACGGCGCGCTCGTTAAACAAGGGTACGTATTACGCAATAGCGATAAACGAACAAAAGCAACAAGCATTACAAGACTCAACGACAAAACATCACGTAGTGGAGTTTCTTTTTGTTTTTGTTTTTTTTTCTTTCGTATTTTTAGTAATATTCTTGTATCGATGTATCAATCGTCATTAATCAAGAAACCGATAAACCTTAGAGTACTAAATTCCTAGATACGAGGATAAGCGTAATCGGCGATTTACAATTGTGAACGCGATCGAGTTCGTCGGATCGACGTAAGGGCGTGACACAGATTGGGACCACGGTGGGACTCGGTATTGCGTCCACAATGTGCGCTTACAGATCAACTAGATACAGGAGAGACTTCCGAGGAGTGGAAACGGAGATATTGACAGGTGAGCCGAAGAGATCGCGAGGAAAAAACAGGTCAAAATATGCGGGAACCAATGTGTGCGTATTCTCAAAATCTCGGGCCTCGACGTTTCTCAGTTGACCTCAAAATTACTTTACGTAATTCTTTAACCAAGTGACTTTTCCGAAAAATGAGCCTAACATTATTTTTTCGCTATTTTCTCATTTATCGGCTTATAAATGATGATAACGATGTTGAATTTTGCATCGTTGGGATACAACGAAAGATGTTTGAAAAATGTTCATTTCCACATTTTCTTCGTCACCCAAAATCTTATCCGGCAAATTCGGGCTTCAGACTTCTCACGAGGATCGTAAAAAACATTCGAGTGTTCTTCGTGGCCCCAATTGGTCAAAAAAAGATCAAGCTACTGGACTTTCGTTGCGTTCCAATGATGCGAACTTCAATGTCATTGATAATATTCAGTCGGGGAGGCTAAAATTCACTTCCCCCGTAGAAAATTATGGGGTTTTGAAGTTCCCGGAAACACGTCGTAAAATAGGGCATTTTTGAACATTTAGACGCCTATATTGGGTTCGTTTGGATTCAATTGGGTTTTTGAAAAATTCGAACTTAATTTCAACGATTTTTCGCTCGTTAAAAATGGCAGCTTCTCCCGACTGAAGATCATCATTTATAACCCCGATAAATGAGAAAATAGTTTTGAAAAAATGTCAAACTCATTTTTCGGAAAAGTCACTTATCCCTTCTTTATGCCAAATTTTGAAACGTTCAGCTCGAAATCTACCCTCGATCGTTTTTTCAGTGCTTTTTTCGTCTTGAACTTTAAGCAATTAGTTGTGTTGGAGCGAACATTTTATTTGAGATAATAGCAAACAGAAAAACACTTTTTAAGAGATGTGAATATCGACTTTCGAGATTGCTGAAAGGAAACTTTATTTTAAGAAGATTCGAGCGTTTGTAGAAAAAAGAAACGAATATCTAGCTGACTCCTTTTCAAAAATTTGGCGCAGTTTATTGTAAGAACTCGCGAATGAATCAAGTCATGAGATTGTGAAAAAGAAGAATTGTTTTAAGCTCGAGCGTTAAAAAAAACAGTGAAAATCTAGACAATTTCTTTCAAAGAAGCACACGTTAATATAAATCCACGCGAATGTTAAACAGAAGAATTATTGTTTTAAGGAAGCTCGAGCGTTTCAAGAAGAACAACGTAACGAAAATCTAGCCAACTTCTTTTGAAACATTCAGCATAGTTTCTTTTTTGAAAGAACGCGTGAAAACAAATTCGCGTGATTGTTAAAAAGAACAATGATTATTTTAAGAAGGATGGAGCGTTTAAAAATAAATCGAACCCAGCCAATGTATTTTGAACAATGTATTACAGTTTCTTTTGAAAAAGCACACCAGAATTTCAATTCCAGCGATTGTTAAAACGATTTATCGTTCTCAGGAAGCTCGAGCGTTTCAAGAAAGGAAAAAAAAAGGAAAATGTAGCCAACTTTTGAGAAAAAAAATAGCACGGTATATTTAAAAAAAGAACACGTGATTACCAATTAACGAAATTGTGGAAAAGAATAATTATTGTTTTATGAAGGTCGAGCGTTAAAACAACTAAAATCCAGACCATTTTTTTCAATTCAGCAGTTTCTTTTAAAAAAGTACACGTCAACCTGAAATCCATGAGATCGTCAAAAAGAAGAATTATTGTTTTATAGAAGCGTTAAAAAAAACTAAGATCCAGCAATCTCAAAAACATAGCAGTTTCTTTTGAAAAATCGTAAATTCCGTGGCACTCAGTATTTCCTGCTGGCTCATCAAAATTGCGCCCATTGCCAATGAAGTGCGATCTCAATGTTCGATCCTACGTAAGATCCTACGTTGGTCTATAAAAATTTCCATTTCTTTTTTCCCGATCTCGATAGAACGGAACTAGCGAAAAGTTCGAATTTCAATGTTTATCGAATGCATCTGCATCAAAGAACATTCTTTTGAATGGCCCTCAACATTGATCTCCGAGTCGCTCGCCCTTTGTTAATGCCCGAGATTCATAAACGCGAACCATGTTTTTACAATTGTGGTCGAGGTATATTTCCGTCTCTCGAACTGTTTTTTCCCACGCAAGTTTGCAAAGGGTCCCAAGCACTACCGACTAGATAGGGGATTCTCTCCGGAGCGTCGGCAAATTCCCAAACGAACAACGACATGCAACTGGAGGCGCTGTCGGGGCAAACAGCCCCAAACCAACGAACAAAATCATGTAAAACGTGCATACGAACGGCGGTAAATGAAGCAAAAAAAAGAAAAGAATATAAATATATAAGTATATATAAATTGATGGGAGCCCAGTAAAGATTTGACAGCAATTATAACGATTCAACTCACTCATCCGTCTTTACTGAGCCCGTGACATGAAATAGTATACAATTATTTAGATGATTCAATTCGTTTATGCTATTCACTTCTCGCTCGCTCTTTCTCCCTCTCTCTCTCTCTCTTTTTTTTTCTCTCACGCTTTACATTATTTACACTAAAAATGATTTTTGCACGACGATAAACGCTGAACAATGTGTCGAAACTCGGATAGTGCGTTTTTTTTCTCTCTCTCTCTCTCTTCTCGCTAGGTCAGTGCTCTCACTCGCTTATTTCTCAACGTTTTGAAATACGAAACACGTTAATGCGACAATAACAAGGGCAGGCTGATGCGCACAATTAAGCAGTCAGGCTACTGTGAAAATGTCAAAAAATTAATTCGAAATTTAGTACACCTGTTCATCGTAATGGTAGTTTAGTCTTGACCGATGTTTTTCTTCGTAACATTTCTTTTTCATCAGTTATCAACAATAATAATGTCGTTATTCCTCGAAAAATAAAAAATAATGCAAATGTTTTTTTTAACATTGAAAAACAACATAAAAAAGTCCATCAAGTCTTAGCCAATATTAGCTATGTTGAGAAAGAAACTTGTATTTTTTTCAGATCAATCGGATGGCTGAAAGCAAGTATACCGTCGAGCCCCTTGCGTTTGAAGGTCCTCCACAAGATTGATTATAACTTCAATTATTGATATTTTTTAAATGAAATTTGGTACACAACTCTGTTAAAGGGAGACACCACTGTGATGGGTAAAAAAATTGATTATTGTACATTTTTTCCAAAGTATACACATTCAAGAATATGTAAAAAAATGTTCAAACTGAGATTTAAAATTGACCAAAGTATATCCGATTTAACAAGAGCGGGTAGCGCAACGATTTACGTATGGTAAAACTTTCAATCGCGTTTTTATAGAAACGACTTTACTCGACCTGGCCGGCATCGCAATCTAGCTTAATTGTGCGATTCGAAATAAAAAAAAAGCAACATTTCCATAATTGCGGTAGCTATAGTTGTACGTAGCCGTGGATTTTTTAATTTAGTATTTTTTGTGCCCCGAATGTGAGTAAAAATTGCGCCAAATTTACACATTCTTTTCACCCGCCATTTCATGATCGTTTTTTCGAAAAACTGCCTTGTACAACAAGAACTCCATTAAGATGATAAAACTTTTTTATTTTTATTTTTCGACCAACCATTGTCAAATTAACGATCCGGCCGTTGGACCACATTTTTTATACAGAGGCTCTATCATACACCAATGACGGTGTTAATCTTGAATTTTTTTAATGAAAATTTACACAAAAGAAGTTCAATGTATGCGCAACAACATACCGTTTTTTCAAATCCCAAATAAGTAATCTGGTAGACAAAGAAATTCGGAAAAAGCGACCGTTTTTCGGCCCTTTACAGTGCTGTTCACCCTTAGTGTACATACGAATAAATGTCTAAACGATTGTTCAATCTTGCTTATTACTTCGAAATTAATTTTTTCAAATAATCCTGATTTTCAAGGCGTCACAGTAGCCTAACCCCTTAAAAACAAGTTCAATATTAATTATTATCATTCCCCTACCTATAATAATTTATCGCGTTATACAGTTTCACTAATACGAAGTTAACTATTAATTATAAAATTTATATGTATATATATATATATATATATATATATATATATATATATATATATATATATATATATATGTATGTATGTATGTATGTATGTATGTTTGTGTGTATGTGTGTGTTAACCGCAATCGTAAGTATATAATACAATTGCATATTTATTGTTTTTTTGTAATAGCCGTTAATGCGGTTATATCGTGATTAGAGTAGTGCGTGATGCAAATTATCATCGAGTGACACAATTATAAGCGACGAATGGCCGTATCTATGCTCATCCTTCTCGTCTACATTCCTTTCGTTTTTTTTCTCTCCTTTTTTCTTCACTTCCAATGTACAACAAATGAGGGACCAAAAGGCGCGTACTTCGTATTTTTTTCTTCGTTTTTCGTGCTAACGATACTGGCCATGATTCGAGCGAACTCTTCGATGTAGGCAGTTGGTTCGAGGAAGCGCGTCTCGCGGACAAGCGTACGATGAGTGTCAATCAATTAAGTACAAGTGTATCACATCAGCCGCGTTCCGGGCATATCTTCCGTTCTTAAAGATTACTTTTTTTCAATCATAATCGCACGATATTTGCAAGCATCGGATTCGATTTAAATGTACGTATGTGTTCCATGTCAAACGTGCCCCAGATTTTTCGCGTTCATTTTACTCTTCTCGATTTGATTGATCGTCTGGCAAACGTCATTGGCGCCGTGACTCATAGGACGAGAGAAACTTTAGAAATCAGTCGAAACAATTTCGTCTTTCCTCTTATTTTTATTTTTCTCATTTCACGCTCTCTTCGTTCGTTCGGACGTCATCACGTTGAAGCAATTTTATACGTGATCGTTTGCAGTTAGAGTATGTGTGTGTGTAGACAGTACAGTTTCGATATTGACTAGTCTTGGTTTTTCTTTCCTTTAATTTGATGCGAACCTTGCGGTCCGTACAGAGTTCGTACATTTTTTGCGTTGTTTTCGGCAGGCTAATGCGCTCGGCAGTGACTCAAGCGCGCGTCGACGAGAAGTCGGGAGTAGCGATTTTTTCGTCGGCAATTCAGGTCCTTCGTGTGCGGAAGGTTGCGAGGGATGGATACACTTTAGGCTTTCAGAGTCGCGACATTGCTCGAGAGTTCGCACGGTGAAGCGTGAACGGAAATGTTTCGAAGCATGTCTCTCGGACGAGGGGGTAGAATTCGTTGGATTATTTTTATCGGGCTGCAGTCGTTTCGCAAAGAAAAGAGAAAGAAACGCCACCCGAGAGATGGGCTGGATGCGGGCGTTTACGTCGCTTCGTACGAGAAAGGACTGAATCCTTGCGCTAATCACGTTCCCATTGAGCTACCGTTTGTTTTTTTGTCTCATTGAATCGTTTTCCTTGGCTTTTTTGTTCTATTTGTTTCTTTAGTCTCTTCGCTCGGTGATTAATGCGTTAATCTTTTCGACTATGGTTTTTTTTTGTACTTGGGCATACTTACACAGTGGCATTGTCGAGCGTGATCGATTGGCTGTTGATGCCATTCCCGTGATTCGTGTGATGACCGTTCAGCTCGCCCTCGTTCTCCTCCTCCTCCTCCTCCGGATGATGATCGTTCTCCAGCAAGGTTTTACTCTCGTTTATACCGTTTCGATGATTGGTACCGTTGCGCACGATGTCGGGCTGGCCGTTGTTGCCCTCGTGGTTGACCTGTTGCTCGACGCTTATGAACTGCTGGGTAGCTTCGGATATCAGGCTTGCGGTCATCACGTCCTCGCCTCTGTTGACACCAGGCACCGGCTTGCTCTCGTCGCACGGACTGTCCTCCTTCAACTTTTCGGATTCGCCGCTCTCCCCCTGGAAAATGCCCGTGGAGGAGTTAGAAATGAATAAACGGCTGACGTAGATCGTCCATCGATGAAGAATCACCTTGGTGGGAGTATTCGACTGATTCTTTCCACGAGTTCTCAGCATAATCGCCTCGACTCGTTTGCGCCGCTGAAGTCTCTCCTCTTCCTCCTTCTTCAAGCGTTCGACCATCTCGAGACGCTGCCTGGAGATCCATCGATCGTGTTAAGGATAGGTTACCATTCATGACGATAAAACATTTGATTTTTTTTCACATGATTTGCATCCTTAAAGTGTTTAGAACACGTTGGTTTGCTTAATTGGGTTGTCAAAAATAAACATCAAATACGATTTTTTAAATGCGTTTTCCTTAAAATAGCATTTTTCAGCGGCCAATTGCAAGGAAATCCAACTTTCCATCAGAAAGCGAATTTTGTCAAAAATTGATTTAGTCATTTTCTTTTTCGTTCGTTGAAGCGAAAAAAATTGGCGGTTTTTTCCCAAACGGCTGCCATTTTGTCATCCAAGGCTTTTTCAGAAAACAAAAACACATAAGTTTCCCCAAATGTAGTCGAGTTTGATAACTTTCAACCCTTTTTTTTTCTTTATATAAAAAAAAATCCCGGAGTTCGTGTATTTTTCATGCCTCTCGACGATAGATCGATTAACATCTCCTTAATGCAATTCTTCTGGCGCGTCGGGTTTCTTCTGTCACGATTTAAGAAGTAAAAAAATAAGAGGTCTTACTTTTCGGCTTCCTCTCTCGCTTTGCGTTCGGCCTCTTCCTTTTCGATTTTGAGACGGGCTTCCTCCTCGCGTCTCTTTCTGTCTTCCTCCTCGCGACGTTCCGCCTCCTCGATTGCTTGCTGAAGCCTCTGCTCCTCGCTATCGCGAGCCTCGTTTGCCAGTCGCACTGTCTCGGTCTCGAGGCGTCGCTGTTCCTCCTCCTCAGCGCGCAGACGTTCCTCCTCGAGACGCTCCTCCTCCTCCTGAAATTCGAAATTTCGTTTCGTTTAGAGCAACATATATTTATCGATCGACCGATGGTGTATTGGAAAAACCCCTCGGCTGAAGAAGAAAGGAGGGGGGGAGAGAGAGAGAGAAAGAGAGAGAGAGAGAGAGAGAGAGAGAGAGAGAGAGAGAGAGAGAGAGAGAGAGAGAGAGAGAGAGAGAGAGAGAGAG
Source organism: Ophion costatus (assembly GCA_951751655.1). Classification (NCBI taxonomy): domain Eukaryota; kingdom Metazoa; phylum Arthropoda; class Insecta; order Hymenoptera; family Ichneumonidae; genus Ophion; species Ophion costatus. The sequence continues at coordinate 31,701,046 of OX632364.1, read as the reverse complement.
AGAGAGAGAGAGAGAGAGAGAGAGAGAGAGAGAGATTGCCGTACCAATCGTTGACGTTCGAGCTCGGCCTCGCGCTCGGCTTGCTCGCGTGCCAGTCGCCTGCGTTCAGCCAGGGCAGCCTTAGCCTCCTCCTCCGTAGTGATCCTGAATTTGGCTATCATCGAAGCTGCCGAGAAATCGAAACGTTAATTCGCAAAAGTCACACCACCGCACGACAATTCGGGCTATAGTAGCTTAAGGGGTTACCCCCACTTGCGATTTTGAAAAAATCGATTTTTTTTTATTGCATTTTTTGAAGTATGAGTATCTGAGAATATGTCCTGAAAATTTCAAGTCGATCCGAACAAAATTGACTGAGATATGAGCGTTGAAAGAGAAGAATCCGTGAATTGAAGAACTGAAATTGAAACTTTAAACGCGTTTTTCTCAAAATGGCATTTCTGAAGTCGGTGACCAAGATTACTCGAACACTAATGAACCGATCTTCTTGAAATTTTGCAGGCTTATTTAATACATAAAAATGTAGTCTTTAAACGTTCGATTTTTTTTTCGAAAAAAATGGCCGTCTTATAGCCAAAAAACGGCCGTTTTTTTCGTTAAAATCGAAGCATTAACTTTGACTGTCCGCCATTTTGTGAAAAATGAATATTTTTTAAAATCCTTCGATTAAAGACTAGTTTATACTTATATTTGACTAAATCCATCCGCATTTTTTTTTTCAGATGATCCACTTCGCCGCAATGTTGGTCACCGCAAACCGTGTATATAAAAACATTATTTCATTGACGGCCATTTGCCACTAAACAATGTAATATTTTTCAATAAAAAAATTACTGAAAGTTCTTCAAGATGTGTTCTTTAAGATGGTATATTGATCGATTAAAAAAGTTTTGCAGTTTTCTTTAAAAAAATTCATGAAAAAGGCCTTTTTTTGCGCTACAAGTGGGGGTAACGCCTTAAATAAGTGAAACTCCGATTTCGGGATGCAAATCGCCGTGAAGTTGTGGAATACTCGAAGAGGCCATGTTGCCGACAATATTTGCGCGACCAATGTACGGCGAGCTCACCCGACATATCGATCTCTTCGACCTCCTCGACCTTGGCTTCGGGCTCCGACGCTTTTTTCACCGCGTTGTTGACCGTCTCGTCCTTCTTATCGGCTTTCGTAACAACCTGCTGCGAAACTTGGCCGGAAACTTCTTGAATTACGTTTGCGCTGTCCTTCGCAGCTTTTGACGAAGATACGTTGTTCGTATCGGTGTTCGAAGTTGCCTTACTGTCCCGGTTATTGAACTCCTCGAGGTCTCGGGATTCCTACGACGGAAAAGAAGATTAAGGGGTTAGGCTACGGTGAAAATGACGAACAATCGTCCGTCGCTCCGAGCAACTCAAATTGAAGGGGAACGTTCCCCTTTAATTTGTAAACTTACTATTGCGACGATAGAATTGCTAGTAAAATTTAAAACACGTTTTTCTCAAAACTGTTGTTTTCGAAACGGTGTACATGATTTCTCGTCATCTAACGGACGGATTGACTCGAAATTTGGTACAGTTATTCAGTGTAATAGTAGTTTAGACTTGACCGACGTTTTTCTTCTTCGCATTTCTTTTCATTAGTTATTACAATAATGATGTCATTTTTCCTCGTAAAATGGAAAAAAGCTTTCAACATTGTTGTCTTCATGATTGAAACTCGATAACAAAAAAAAAATCCGTCAGGTCTGAGCCAATATTATCTATTTTAAGTTAAAAAAAACTCGTTTTTTTGTTTGTTTCAGATGAAACGGATTGCCAAAATCACGTACATCGTTGAGGCCCTCACGTTCAAAGTTGCTTCACGAGATTATTCATAACTTCTTCTCAATTATGAATATTTTGTGATGAAAATTGCCACACAACCTTGTTAATGCACATACAAATAAATGTCCAAACGATTTTTCAATCCTCTTATTTATCACTTCAAAATAATTTATTTTTAAATGACCGTGATTTTCGAATCGGCGCATTAATCTAGCCCCATAAGCGGACAGATACATTTGGGCGAGGAAAAAGTTTACGGATTTTCGTGATTTTTTTAAGGAAAGATTTCTTTACCATTTCTAGGACGAGGTATTTTTTTTTTCTTAAAAAAATGAGCGATGCAAGAAAAATATAGAGTACCAATATAGTACCAATATTGGTACCAATATAGAAATATAGAGTACTAAATAGAAATCTAGAGTACCAAATAGAAATATAGAGTACCAAATAGAAAGTACCAATATAGAAATATAGAGTAGAAATATAGAGTACCAATAGTACCAATATTGAACGTACTCTATAAGAAATATAGAGTACCAACTGTTGGACTTACACATTGCGTAGTGCTGAAAAAAAATCGTATTCTTTTCTGTAGGAAAAAATAACGCGGCGTTATAATAATAATAAAAAATAATATTTGGACGACGTGGGTGAAGAATAAGCTAAGCGTCTTGCACACGCCGTCTCAAAGATTCTCATTATCGGCATCGCTTCTTTCAACCGTAAGATAACGTAAAGGCGATAAAAAAAAATATCCCGGATAGAATAGGAAGGCGGCCTTACCTCAGATTTCTCATTGCCCTGATCCTTCTTTTCCTCGTTCTTCTCGTCGCTCTTCGCGTCTTTAATATCTTTGCCGTTGTTCTGCTTTATTATCTCGGTCGTGTTTTCCCTGATGAGGGGAGGATTCTCGGCGCCTGGGCTCTGCAGGGGTGTCGCCTTTGGAGTGATGCGCGGGGACGCTCTCGCGCTCTTGATCAGTTTGTCGGTCGGCTTCTTCGCTGGTTCCTGCTGGCTGGCTTTCGGGGTCGTCGGCTTCTTTGGAGTACTGTGAACCTTTGGCAGTGGTGGCTTGGAATCTTTCGTTACCTTTATGTCTCCGACCAGATCTGAAATTGGCGGAGCAACGAGACTCGTGTGAGGTAAATTACGATAACGATGACGTCCATCGCGAGCTTGGAGAAAAACATTTATTCCAGGTCGACGCCGGGGCTTGGAATAAATTGTGAACAATGCAGAACGGATGTACGATTTTTTTCCTCCGCATTTGGAATCTTTGAATATTCGAGGCTCGACCAGAAATGGCCAAAAAATGGTACATCTCGCCTGGGCATTGTGGTATTTACATGTGCAACGACGCGACATCTTTTTCGAAATGAAAAGTGAAAGAAAAGCTGTCAACGAAATTAACGAAATGAGGCAAAACAAAAAATTAATCGTCGTACGCTATGATCGAATAGTCGTTTGTCGTATGTGTTTGTTTTTTGCTTTTTTTCACCTCGCGTCCGCTAGTTCAAGGAGCTACCTGGAGGCCCGAAAAAAATGGCCAATTTTCCAATTTTTCGATTGGTGAAAAAGCAACGCATTTTTTCTTTAACACACCGGTACATGTATTGAGAGTCTTTCGAAAAATCACCAAAAATCGAAAAAGCAACAAAAACATGGACGCCGGCAGATGACGCTGTTTTCAAAGTCGGTGGACACGATATCTCGAGAACCGCTCGATTGATTGTTTCCAAATTTACAGGAGATACGATGAGAATAATTTAAAGGTCGTTGACGATCTCACTTCTTTCAAATCGATCTTCATTTTTTAATAGTTACGTTCAAATGGCGAATTTTTTTCATATATTTTGTATGCTCGAGTTTCAATTTGTCGCCACTTTATTTAAAAAAATCGATTTAAAAAATCGACGATCGTCAACGACTCGTATTTATTGTTAACTCGAATGACCCGTTTGGTTTTTAGATTTCCGATGGATCGTTTGAGCCGGAGAGTGTCCACCGTCAAACGTCGTGAAAAACATTTCGTCATCTGCCGACTGCCGTGTTTTCGTTGTTATTTCCGGTATTTTTTCGTCACTCTTTTAAATGCCTCAATACATACGAAAAATGTGTTTCTTTTTGACCAACCGTTTCCCCCATAAAGAGAATTGGAATTTGGCGATTTTTTTTCCGTTCCTCTGGGTAGATTTCGTCCCTTAGTTACGTTTTTTTTTCTGCGCACTCTTTAGGAGGTAAAAAGCCATGCTCACTGTGTCGTTCCGTGACAGAAACGCCAGTTCCGGCAATAGAAGCGGGTCGCGGACGTCGCGGTGTAGTTGTGCGAGGACGCAGATTGACGTTACTGCTGCCGACACTGCTGCCGCTCTGTTGACTCATGGAGCTGTGCGGTCGCGATGGACTGTTCGGCGTCACTTCACCGCTGCGGACACCTGAATCCCACCCACGATAAGCATTTTTTTTTTCGTTTCTCTGTGTGTGTTTTTTTTCCTTCTCTTTTCCGCCATTTCCTAACAGCAATTTTCTTTATTATCTCTAGAGCTCGGCTCGGTCTCCCGTTTGCTCCTCTTTTCAACGAGTGTCCCACGGAGACAAAGAGGGAGGGTGAGAGACGAGCATAATTCGTTCTCGTTTCGAGCAGTCGTTTTTCGTTTGTCCTTCTTGCTGATTGTTCGTTCGCTCGTGGTCGTTCGCGATGGAGAAGTTTTTGTTTTATCTTCTTGACAAACGTCAAGGTCAATTTTTGTGGCCGTCGTTCAATGTGGTAGCTTTGGCAATTCTCAAGCTCCTACTTTACGTGACAATTGACTTTTCGAACACTGTCGATACAATTGACGAGATAAAGTGACGGCGTGTTCTTTTTTGCACCGCGAGTGACGCAACGACAGCTGTCAATGGACGCGCACCTGCGGACCGGTCAGCCGCGCACAGTGGGCACATTCAAGGGTGGAGATGCTTTGAGGCGAGGAACTTTCTGATTTTCATGATTTTTTCAAAAGGAAAGATTTCTTCAAGATTTTTGAAACTTGGCGTATGTTTTATTACTACTTTTGGATGTTACGTGGTATTTCTTCTTTTTTTTTAAGGTAGAACGAGCGAGCTCTTGATTTCTATAGATTTTGTTCAAATTTTAACCAGACATTGTTCATATCATTATGCATGTTTGAGAGAAATTTCAGAACAATCGACTATTTAGATTAGGAGTTAATAAGATTTAAAATTGCAACTTTTAACACTGCGGAATCTGCATTGACCGGAAGCCAGGTCACATAATTCGTCGTACCATTCTATTGTGTTTATACGTTTTGAAGAAAAATTATCTTTGCACGGCAAACTAGTTAATGAAAGAGTCAAAAAAACGTTTGGACTGCCTTTACTATTCGGTTTAGCTAAAAACGTTCAGTTAAGACAGAATAATGTACCGCAAAAAATGTTTGTCCTCTATAATAAAAAGAGATATGGCAACGCCGCATCGTTCCACGTATCCAAGTGAAATGGGGTCATCCAAGGGGTTGAAATAAAAAATGATAAGAAAATTCTAACAATTTGGTATGTTTTTGTACGAAGTATTTAAGAGGTCGTGTTAAAATTTCACGATTAGAAAGCTCGTTATTAAAAAATTAACATTTCGTTAAGGACCATTTTTAAATGAAATAAAAAAAATGAATATGAATGAAATAAAAAACTTCGTTTTGTTTCCGTTGCTTTCAGTATATTGTAGATATTACAAAATTGAGAGGTCAAGAAAAACTTATTGCAAAGTTACATCAGTTTCCACAAGACATTTAATTTGTGAATGTTAATTGTTCATAACGAGCTTCCTAATTGTCGTGAAATGTTTACACGACCTCTGAAATACTTCATACAAAAGCGTACCAAATTTTCAGAATTTTATTATCATTTGCGATTTGGGACTCAACATCCTTAATCCACAAAATACCACGTAAGAGCCAAAGGTAGTAATGAGACATCCCCTAATTCCCAAAAATGATGAAAAAAACGTTCTCTCCAGAAAAAAAAAACCACGAACATCAGCATCTTTTCCCTCGCCTAAAAGTATCTCCCCCCTTAACGAAGACTGACGACTGCGTCCCGGAAAGTCTCTCAAAAATATACAAAATCAGACACATTTCCTTTAACCATTATTCTGCAAAAAGCAATTCGAAGGACGTCAAGATCGCCAGTTCCTCGTTGCTCGTACACCACGAACGAATCGACACCAGAGACGAACGAACGATTATTCGTTTCATTTTTATTTTTTCCCTTTTCATAGACACGTATCGACGCAATCTTTCGTTGAACGATGTTCACAATGCTACAGAAGAAGAATGTACAAACTCAGTTTTATTACGTTCGTTGGTTGGTTTGCAAGTTTTGTGCGTATGACATTGTTTTTTTTTTGTTTCTTTCTTTTTTGTCATCTAACAGGCGGTGCTTCGTGAGACCCGTGTACAGACGATACAGAAATCCACCACCGACCAGTCGACCAGCTCGAAATAATAATTAATGCGAAGTAAAGAAAAGAGTGAAAATCAAGAAACGAAAAACGATCGAAGAATGATTCGTGAGGTCGTAACCGAACGTTTTAAATAAATATTGTATCGGTAAGTGGTATCGAGAAGTGATTTACAACGGAAATAATGTAAACGATAGAAAGATGTATTTGCACATCAAATACGGTGTATGTTGACAACAATTATATAACGCAGTAACGAATATTAATAGTAGAAGATGTGCAGCTTACCGGGTTACGAAGTAGTGGCGGTAGCGCAAGTGTTTTTTTTTCTTTGCTTTTTTACATGTACCTTCACCCATGTCGTTGGTAGACCGGGGGCGTAGAGAGAGAGAGAGAGAGAGAGGGTTCGTGTCAAAAGGGAGCTCGTCGTTAATCAATAGCAAGTCAGGCCAACTACATGGTTAATACGACATTACGCGTATCGATTTCTCCTCAGCAAACGAAAAAAGTCCTTTAAGATTACAGATATTTAAGCATGCACTGGCATTAGAGAAAAATAGTACCCGGAATATCGTAAATCTTTTTTTTTTTCATAACCTGCAGCATTAAACTTGACATTTTTCAGGTCAGCTGCTGATCAGTTTTGCAGATAGGTAACCTCGATTTATTCTTGTGCCGGCTTATTTTCCTTCATTTTAGATTTTTAACAATATTACTATGGGATTGCAGACAAAAATTAATCGGCACGGATTTCAGTTTTTCTCGTTCGGAAAGAATCGCAATTCACCGCGGAGAAATTGCATTTCTATATGACCAATTTATCGCCGTGCGTTTTAAATTTACTAAATATGAATTCACTAAAATTTCAATAAATCTTTTTTTTTTAGCTTCATTTAATTCACAGAATAAGAAGTGTTTTCATTACAATTAATTTTTAGAGATTTTAATTTATTCAATTACGATTAACTCGCAAAGGTTTGAACTCCACGTAATTCGCAAAGATTCCAATTTTTTAAATTAATTTGGATTTCCGTTTTTTTAATTTCCCTTAATTTACAGATATTCTTTTTTTTTCAATGTCAATTTACAGAAATTTCCACTTTTTTCCATTTTAATCAATTCACAGAGATTTCAATTTTTTTTCCATTTCGATTATTTTACCGAAATTTCGATTTCAATTGATTTTCCGAGATTTCAATTAATTCAATAAAATTCGATAAAATGCTTGTTCGGACAAGAATATTTTCAAAATCGATCACGAAGGAAAATTACATTCCAATATTAGTAATGTAGTTTCGAACACCTTAAATGGACAAATAAATTATTCACAAATATTTAAATTGAGAGTAGAATTGAGGCTTGGTACTTTTATATCCTCTTCGATGACAACTTACATTTTAAGTTGAAATAAGTTGAAATATATACTTTTTTTTTATGCTGATGAACCAGCACATTTTCGACGCTAGATAGGGCCAAATGCTCCGGGAGACAAGCATTTTCTACCGCGATTCCGCAACGTAAAATGGAAATCGTACGTCACAAGAATAAATGCGTGTACATCGTTGTCTCGTTATCCAGCCGTGGCGCCTTGCTATTGATTTACGCAGAACGCTCGCTTTCTATGCATGCACAAAAAGTATGCGTGTGGATGTGTGTGCATCCGTGTGTGTTCCTTCAACTCGTGTTAACCCGACGACGGTAACGTCCTCGCCGTTGCGTTAGTCCCCAAATTTCTTTCGCCAATATTTAATCGGGAGAGCGTGCGGTTATTGTTCGAAATCTGTTTTTCGTGTATCGATTAGTAGAGAAGAGTCGCCATTGTTATTATAACACGTGTAAAAAAGAATCATTAATAATACCGAGTCTCGTGAAAAACATTGCCGAAAATACCGACAGTCTTTGCTTTTTTCTCTTCTGCTGTGATTGATCGTTTTAAGACGAATTAAAAAAACAGCTGATTATCAAGCGACTTTAATGATTGACATTTAGGAAAATATGTTTTTTTTTCGATTATTAAAAAACTGCAGCAGCTTTCAGCGTCCCGTAGTCCCGTGAATTTTGTGAGTCAGATTTATACAGAATGTAATTTTTTTAGGCTGGCTTGAATACATAAGTTGGATTTTTTTGGTATTCTACGTTTTTTTAATTGTGATAAAGTTTGATTTTTAAGAATTTAAGTTTTTCAAATTGTGATAAAGTTTGATTTTTTTCGTATTGAAGTTTTTTGAATTGTGATAAAGTTTGATTTTTCTAAAATTTAAGTTCTGCAAATTGTGATAAAATTTGATGTTTTAGAATTTAAGTTTTAAAAAATTGTGATATTTTAGATCAAATCAAATTTTATCAAAATCGAAATCAAAGTCAATTTTAGATCAAGTTTTTCAAATTGTGATAAAATTTGATTTTATTCAAAATGTAAGTTTGTTTGAATTGTGATGAAGTTTAATTTTTTTAAATTTAAGTTCTTCAAATTGTGATATTTTAGATCAAATCAAATTTTATCAAAATCGAAATCAAAATCAATTTTAGATCGAGTTTTTCAAATTGTTATAAAATTTGATTTTATTCAAAATGTAAGTTTGTTTGAATTGTGATGAAGCTTAATTTTTTTAAATTTAAGTTCTTCAAATTGTGATATTTTAGATCAAATCAAATTTTATCAAAATCGAAATCAAAATCAATTTCAGATCAAGTTTTTCAAATTGTGATAATTTTTTTTTGCATCTAAGTTTTTTAAATTGTGATGAAGTTTGATTTTTGAGAATTTAAGTTTTCCAAATTGTAATAAAGTTCAATTTGTTAAAATTCAAGTTTTCCAAATTGTAATAAAGTTGAATTTGTTAAAATTCAAGTTTTTCAAATTGTGATAAAGTTTGAATTTTTTTAGAATTTGAGATTTCTAAATTGTGATAAAGTTTCATTTTCTAGAATTCAAGTTTTTCAAATTGTAATAAAGTGTGTTTTCTTAGAGCCTAAATTTATTGAATGGTGAAAAGGTTTGAGTTTTAGAATTGAAGTTTTCTGAATTGTGATCACGTTTGATTTTTTTACAATTTAAGTTTTTCAAATTGTGATGCAGTTAATTTTTTTTGAACGGAGGTGAAAATGCGCTTTTTAGGATTCCGTAGCCACTGGAGACCCTTACAACCCAAACAAACGTATGTTTCCCATACATTGCGCCCCGTCTGAGGGCAACGAAACTATTCCACAACCTTGCCAGGCGTTCCGTAGTCACCAGGGAAAAGATATGGACTTTCGAATCAGGGAAAAATGAAAACTACTTATTTTTTTTTAAAGAAACGACATGACGCATTAAAAACAAAGAGATTGTAAAAATGCCAATAAGAAAATGACTTCCAAATATTTGGGTCGTCAAATTTTTTTTGTTCGTATTGTGAAACGCTTTGGTATTTCACTCGGAGTTCAATAAAAATTCAAAGAATTTCATCGCGGGTAGCATCAGCAAAGAAGTTGGATTCGGACAGTTACTGCCGCCATCTGATTACGAAAAAATGCTTAAAAAAATTGTTTGCTCTCTCCTTTGCGAATATTTTACGTCCCCTGTTCAAAAAATCAACTTCAAAGTCCCCTTGACAGTTTTTGGCCCAATTGAAAGCGATTGAGTACCAATTGAACATTACGTCCAACAAGCTACGAAACTCTGCGAGCGATTTTTCTAAACTCCAATTTTCAAAAATGCCTCTCGAGGGATAATTGAAAAATGGCATTTTCGTATGGCGTTGAAGTTTGCATCGTTGGAATGCAACGAGAATTTTTTTAATTGTTTTTATTTCCTTATTTTTATTCTTATAGATTTCTTCGTATATCTAAATTACAGATCGCTGAATAAGTATCTTCAATAATGGTTGAGGAATTTTTGTTGGCAAAACTTACCAAGAGAAATTACGGGGTTACAGCTGGTGGAAATTTTCAAGAATATCGATTTTTGGTTTTCGACCGATTGTCATAATTTAAGATTTCACAAATATTCGCCGAAACATTCAAGTCTATCGGTTCAAAATCGAGAGAGTTATGGGCGTTTATAGGTAAGTTCCGCGAACCGGCGAACTTTCAACGAATTTTTCTCAAAATGACTTATTCAAAATCGGTGACCACGTTATCTCAAAAATCACAGCACCGATCAACTTCAAATTTTACAAGCTTCTTTTAAATCTCAAAAAGTGATGCCGAATCGAAGGAATTTCCTTTTCAGTGCGTAGTTTGTTTTTTTTTATCAACGAAAATAGAGCGCTCCTTTAACGGAATATCGATACTTTCATTTTGGAGCGCAACCGGTTTTTCGAAAATCAACATTTTATTAAATTCTTCGTCCACGCTCTGGATAATTTCGTGCGAAAAATAAATGCGTTCGAATTTTTTATTTCGGCCGATATGTTTCCGAGCAGCAGTGGTCACCGCAAAGAACGTTTTGTACGCACCACATTTATAAAAATTTTCAATACAATAAAAGTAAAGTAAAGAGTAAAAAACTTGCTAATATTCATGATTTTTTTTTGGAAGGATTTCTTCACCGCTTTTGCGACTCAGGATATGTTTTATTACTACTTTCGGCTGTTACGTGGTATTTTTTAAATTTATTAATCTTTTAATCTTTCGCGTCTCATGTGTAACCCGTTAGAGAAATTGGAAAATCTCATTTTCCATTGCACTCCACGGCAAACTTCAAGCCGATTGTTTCGGTAGTCGCGATCTTCGTAACGATTGTGGCCTCTCTGGACCAGTCCGAGTTGAGGGTACGGGGTGGGGGTAAAAATGTCGAAAGACCAAATACAGAACGACAAAGATTTCGAAACGGCAGAATTATGAACTATCAAAATAAGGAAGGTTAAATTATTCGAAATTTTATCTTTCGACTGATAAAAAAATCGAATGCCTATAAATCGAACCATTATTTATTGGAGAGCCAATTTATTCGAAAACGAATATTCAGATCGTCTGCAATTCGGAACATAAAAATACAGAATCGAAAAATGTAGAACACCCATATATCCGAAACAGAAAATAGCGAGTGCTTAATATGCGTAATACCGTCTATGGCGAAAAGCAATATATCGAAACGCAAAATGTCGATGGCCCGAAATATCGAGCGCCGAAAGGTCGAACGGCCAAAATGGCGAACGTGGTGGGGCCCGTCACGTGGGATGACTGCCTTACGATATTTTAGCCGACTGACCGACAGCGCCATCTCGCAGCTTCACTCTTTCAACCACTCGACTTTTTGGCCGTTCGCTTTAAGGGGTTACCCCCACTTGCGATTTTGAAAAAATCGATTTTTTTTATTGCATTTCTTTGAAGTATAAGTATCTGAGAATATGTCCTGAAAATTTCAAGTCGATCCGAACAAAATTCACTGAGATATGAGCGTTGAAAGAGAAGAATCCGTGAATTGAAGAACTGAAATTGAAACTTTAAACGCGTTTTTCTCAAAATGGCATTTCTGAATTCGGTGACCAAGATTACTCGAACACTAATGAACCGATCTTCTTGAAATTTTGCAGGCTTATTTAATACATAAAAATGTAGTCTTTAATCGTTCGATTTTTTTTTCGAAAAAAAAATGGCCGTTTTATAGCCAAAAAACGGCCGTTTTTTTCGTTAAAATCGAACCATTAACTTTGACTGTCCGCCATTTTGTGAAAAATGAATATTTTTTAAAATCCTTCGATTAAAGACTAGTTTATACTTATATTTGACTAAATCCATCCGCATTTGTTTTTCAGATGATCCACTTCGCCGCAATGTTGGTCACCGCAAACCGTGTATATAAAAACATTATTTCATTGACGGCCATTTGCCACTAAACAATGTAATATTTTTCAATAAAAAAATTACTGAAAGTTCTTCAAGATGTGTTCTTCAAGATGGTATATTGATCGATTAAAAAAGTTTTGTAGTTTTCTTTAAAAAAATTCATGAAAAAGGCCTTTTTTTGCGCTACAAGTGGGGGTAACGCATTAATGATTTTCTGCATTGTGAACCATCGCCATTTTTTTCATTCGGAGAACTGTCGTCTCGAATTATTTGGTGTTACGCATACAGGCCGATCGATATAATGTTTTTCGATATTTCATTAAATCTGATAGTTGTTTTTCGCCATACATCAACTTCCGAGATGTTCACATTCGTAATTGTTATTTTCGACTTCACAGATTCTAGTAAGATTGATCAATCTATATTCGAACATTCGTCATTTACGAATTCAACATTTTGGCCCATCTGCATATCGATCGTTCGACATTTTTCCCTCCACCCGAGGGTACGTAGGGAGTGCCACTGGTGGGCCGGTCCACCCACACCCACACACACACACACACACACATGTATACGATCACGCGGACGCACACAACCTACCTTGTTGCTGTTGATTGTGGTGTTCGCGAGCCTTGCGACGGAGTCTCTCGGCTCGCGTGGGTCTGGGTGGTTGCAAAAACGCACCGGGCAAGGTGCCCATACTACGCGAGTTATCGGTACGTTTGAGAGTCTTGGTGGCGGCTCCACCGGGCGCGGCCAAGTGCGACATGCTGCGACTCATGCTGGTTGCGCCCAGTGGCTGTATCTGGGGCTGTTGCTGCTGCGTCTGTTCCGCGAGTGTCCCAAGCTCGCTGTTGTTACTGCGCTTCCTAGGCTGGGCGAGCTGATCCAGCCTTGACATCGAGTAAGTCCTACCTGGTGAGCGTGTGAATGCCTTGGCGCTCGTTGCTGATCGCGAGCTCTGCTGGGACGACGAAAGGCCCCCGTCTCTCGGCGATGGTATCGTCGGCATTAGATCGGTTCGCCTTCTGTTCACCCGGAGATAAACCGTGCTCGGCGTTACCGCGCCCCCGCCACCGTCGCTATCGTCACCTGGAAACGTTTGCCCTTAGAAATAAGCGAGATACATCGAGCCCCCGGGGCGGGGAATGGAGAAACGACAAAACCAACGAAATCAACGGGAACTGACAAATGCGTTGGAAAAAAAAAACGAAAAAAAAAAAAAAAAAACGAAATGCAGGGAGCACATTCAAGGCGGTGGAACGAGCGGGGGAGGATGCGAGTAGAAGCGATGCAACGAATGGGGGCGAGACTGCGCGTGAGGCGGAAAGTATACGCGATCGTGTGGCGCCATCTACACTTTTCCAGGCGAACAAATGTTTATTGAACTCGGTCGCGTTTGAGGCGTCTTCTCACTTAACAATTCTCAAAAAATCGGCCTTTTTTATAACATTTTTCGAAAGTATCGTACTAAAGCTGAGACATGCCTGAAACATACCTGAGCACGTTCATCTGCTCCGATCAAACTTTAAGGGGTTACCCCGACTTGCGATTTTGAAAAAATCGATTTTTTTTATTGCATTTTTTTGAAGTATAAGTATCTGAGAATATGTCCTGACAATTTCAAGTCGATCCGAACACAATTGACTGGGATATGAGCGTTGAAAGAGAAGAATCCGTGAATTGAAGAACTGAAATTGAAACTTTAAACGCGTTTTTCTCAAAATGCCATTTCTGAAGTCGCTGACCAAGATTACTCGAACACTAATGAACCGATCTTCTTGAAATTTTGCAGGCTTATTTAATACATAAAAGTGTAGTCTTTAATCGTTCGATTTTTTTTTCGAAAAAAATGGCCGTTTTATAGCCAAAAAACGGCCGTTTTTTTTCGTTAAAATCGAACCATTAACTTTGACTGTCCGCCATTTTGTGAAAAATGAATATTTTTTAAAATCCTTCGATTAAAGACTAGTTTATACTTATATTTGACTAAATCCATCCGCATTTGTTTTTCAGATGATCCACTTCGCCGCAATGTTGGTCACCGCAAACCGTGTATATAAAAACATTATTTCATTGACGGCCATTTGCCACTAAACAATGTAATATTTTTCAATAAAAAAATTACTGAAAGTTCTTCAAGATGTGTTCTTTAAGATGGTATATCGATCGATTAAAAAAGTTTTGTAGTTTTCGTTAAAAAAATTCATGAAAAAGGCCTTTTTTTGCGCTACAAGTGGGGGTAACGCCTTAAACGCGTGTTTCTCGAAACAACGTTCTTCGCCGGCTTGTTGATGAAATCTTTGGAACTACTGAACCAATCCTTATGAAATTTTAACCATATGTCCGATTAAAAAAAATTAATATGTATATAAACGTATACATATTCATTTTTTGTATATATGTATATATGTATATATGTATATAAAATGAATATGTATATAAACATACATAATTGTATATTAATTGAACATACACTGAAAAAAAAAATTCGTTCATCCATCCAACATTCAGTTGGTTTAACAAAATGTATCTTTAAATACGTTCAACTTGATTTTTGATTGGCATAACAAAACGGTATAGTTGGTGGTAAAACAATATAGTGGTGTGAACTGTAGCTTATTTAGCACGTCTGAGAAAACTGTTAAAACAACAAAATTTCGAGACAACGAAATGCATTTTGCACATTCAACGATTTCTTTTTTTCAGTGTATACAATTGTATACAAAAATTGGCCCGATAAAATTTTATATATTTGTATATAAACGTCTACAATTGTATATACAAATATACAGTTATGTACGATAGTATATGAATATATACAATTGTATACGTTTATACACAAATATATAAAATTCTATCGGGCCAATTTTTGTATACAATTCTATATGATCAATTAATATACAATTATATATGTTTATATATATTCATTTGTACTCGGGCAATTATATGTATTTCAAAAGAAAATAAAAGTCCTCATATACAGTTATATACAATTTTATATACCGTGAATAACATTTTCACGTATATATATCATTATATACAACACTATATTGAATTATATATAACTGTGTATAATATTATTTCTAATTATATAAACGGTAAATAAAAGTTTCACGTACATATTTAATTATATACAACACTATATTGAATTATATATAACTGTATATGATACTATATCTAATTATATAAACTCCCTATAAAAATAGTATCTCCATATATCATTATATACAGAGCTGTGTATAATTTTAACAAATAAAATTTGATGGAAGTACATTTATAGCGGATTATATATACGAATGTATAGAGTTATATACAATTATATATAAACCCATATATAAATATATATGGTTGTATATCATTTTTATATAATTGTATCTAAAAGTATATACAATCATTTTTACTCGGGTATTCTTTACAACTATAGCTATAGCGCATGTGAATAATTTTTTTTATCTGATATTTACTATTTTTTTGCCAAAGACGGTGAAAAAAACACGTATTTGTTTGTTTTTTTTCGAAAGATGTCCTCCATTTTGTTTATTTTCGCATATGTTGAAAATCGTGATATGCGCTATAGCCATTAACATACTGGATCTAAAATCGTTTGATTTTTTCGGTTCCGATGATCCATCTTCGAGATTTCATCAACAGCGCAGACCTACAATTTTTTAGAACATTTTTTTAACTCGCATTTTCGTCTATAAATAGTGACTGCGATAATTAATTTTTTTACTATGTATTTCGAAAGTGTATTTATAAAGCGTAACAACTTTTATATCAATATCTATAATATAAACATATTTTTAAAAAATTCATGAAAATAGCCTCTTTTTTAGCATCTAAAGTGAGAAGACGCCTTAAGGGGTTACCTAGAGGCTCGAAAAAAATTACGGAATTTTGATGTTTTCTTTTCTGGGAAACGTCCGGTGGAAAAAGAAACGCATTTTTTTTAAACGAAGGTACATATGTTAAGTTGTATTGACAATTAAAGGACCACTGTGTAGGTAGGAGGTCGGGCGCCTAAATAAAGTCACTTTACCCTATATTGAGGGTAAAAAAAAATAACCAAATAGTAGAAGAAAAGAACGAAAACATGGACGCCGGCAAATGATGAAGTTTTCAAAGTCGGTGGACATGATATCTCGAGAACCGATTAATGGATTGTTTCCAAATTAACAGGAGATACGATGAGAAACATTTAAAGGTCGTTGACGATCTCACTTTTTTAAAATCGATCTTCATTTTTTTTATAGATACGTAAAAATGACGACTTTTTTTCATGAATTTTGTCTGCTCGAGTTTCAAGTCGTCGCGACTATGTTTAAAAAAATCTATTTAAATAATCAACGATCGTCGACGACTCGTATTTCTGGTTAACAAGAATAGCCCGTTCGGTTTTTAGATTTCAGATGGACCGTTGAAGCTGGAGGGTGTCCACCGCCAAACGTCGCGAAAAAATATTTCATCATTTGCCGGCTGCCATGTTTTTGTTGTTTGTCTGTATTTTTTGGTTATTTTTGCAAAGGCTCTCAATAAATGTACCTTTGTGTTGAAAAAAATGCATTTCTTTTTCACGAACCGTTTCCCAAAATGTTTCCCAAAATGAAAGGATTTAATGTTTCACGAGAGATTGGGTAGAAAAAAAAACAATGAATTTGTTCGTTCGAGTCATTCAGCGTGTATTTTTTTTCTTCGAGACTGATAGTTGAGATGCTGGGACTTTAGATTACCTTTAGATAAAACTTGGAAGGGAATTTTAGACGAACTTCCGATCAAAGAAGCGCACAAAACAACAGATTCAGAATTTGCCGTTGAAACATTCGATTTAGAAACGAATGACTTTTTTTTATAATCAATAAGATGCTCGTGCTAAATAAATTGGATAAATGAATTGTTTCATTTTCTTCGAGATTGTGTTTGTTTTTTTTTATCATAAAAATGACCATAACACAGGAAGATCCGACATATGGTGCAGGAATCGCGAATTGAAGGTAAACTTATGATTGCAACGATAGAACTGCTACTAAAACGCGTTTTTCTCGAAACTACGATTTTCAAAACGGTGTACACGATTTATGAACATCTAACGAACGGATTGACTCGAAATGTGGTACGCTTATTCAGTGTGATAGTAGTTTAGTCTTGACCGACGTTTTTCATCTCAACATGTATCTTCACAAGTTAACCAAGAATGATATTATTTTTCCTCGAAAAATGAAGGAAAAACATTCAAAAACTTTTTGGTAAAGATTGAAACACGATAACGAAAAAAATCTCGGTCGAGTCTTAGCCAATACTATTTATTTTAAGAAAAAAAAACTCGTTTCAGTTTCAGATCAACCGGGTGGCCAATATCAAGTACACCGTCGTGCCCTTCACGAGATTGCTTACAACTTCATTAATTATTAATATTTCAATACCAACTAATACTAACTAAAATGCCTCATTAAGGGGCTATACCGGTGTGTCATTTTCAAAAAATCCATTCTTTTTTGTCTTTTTCGACAGTTTATACTTTCAAGAATATCCTGTAAAAATGTGAAGGCCGTATCTCTAATACTCTCCGAATGGCAGCCTTCCAAAGAGCAACCGCTCGTGGGTATAATTCGATAGTTAAATCTTTAACCGCGTTTTTTTCGAAATGAGATTTTTTAAATTTGCTGGCATTGCAACTCAAAGAGCAATTATCCGATTGACTTGAAATTTGAACTGAGTACTCTCGAATATATTTACTCTACAATGACGTAGGATATTTTTGATTGGATGGAAAATTGACGATTTGGCATTGAAAAAAACGACCATTTCATAGGCAAGAAAACAGACTTTTTTTTCATAACTACACCATTTTGTTAGATTTTGATATTTTTCGGAAATCCTACGTCATTGTACAGGAAATACCTTCCAGTTTAACGACATTTCTTCCTTTTTCGGTTTCGGCTACTCAATCGCCTGCAATCATGTCAGCAGTGGAGGAACTTATTTTTTGGCACCTCCGAAGGCAGCGCACAAGTTGCTTGGATCTCAATATTCTTCTATGAAAAAATGACGTAATATAGGTCAAATATAGCCAAATATATTCTCAATTTCTCGAAACATTTAATTGAATACTTTTCTTGCAAAAAATTCCCGAGAATCACCCAAATTTTCAACGTTCACACTGGTCTAGCCCCTTAAAAATGATTAATGAGACGCCTATAAATTGAATAAACAAATTATATCACTTTCTTCGAACTTCATTGTGTTTGTCCTTTGTTTTATCGTAAAAATGGCCATGGGATTTCTCAATACTAAGTATTTCAATAATTCCCCCACACTTGCAGTACCACAGAAAATTATAAAAAATTCAAAACAAAAAAAAAATCCCTTTTCCGAATAACCAAAGAACGTTTCGTCGATCTGGAAAAAAAAACCCTCTGCTCCTTCGAGGTCTATATTTCGCGACGAGAAAAAAGTCCATCGCGTATACTCCTCTTCTGCCGAGCTACAAATTAGCACGTGCACACGCGAGCGCACAAATAGCATTTTCCGCCAACAAGGGACGGCGAACTCGGGATCGAGAATTTCTATAAAAAAAAATGATTAAAAAAAACACACGCACACACACACAAAAAACTTTACAACACCAATAGTCACGTGCCAACTGGTGCGCGCTGTCTCAACATAATCTGCAAACAGACAAGCGATCGTGAGTACGTCACGGCGAGCAGAGCAGCCAACCAGAGCAGGACAGGATACATCGTTCGTTTCTAACGCGTCCAGGGGATGTGCGTCACGACGGAAAGAGAATAAAATAAGAGGAGCCAGAGACATGCTTCGCGGGCAGAAAACGTCGTGCACTGAGAAATCGAACGGCGGCTTCGTGGCTCACGAGAAGCCAAATCATATATGGATACAAATATATCGTAAAAGAGGGAAATTCGCGCATGAGTCGCAGCGATTGAAACAAACGGGCCGGAAGCGTGAACGATGGAAGTGTTGGGTGAACAATGAGAGAGGAAATTTTTGGTGACTCTCCTTGCTCGAGGACAATGGAAATGTACGTGTCAGGGGCCGGATCAGATTTTTTAATGCCACGCGTCAAATCATATTCAACTTGTTATTTGTTTTGTTTTTTTTTTCAGACGCTCGGAAGAAAGGAAATGACCGAACAATTTCGAGCACACTTTTTCCCACGTGCTTCACAACGGGAACACTGTCAGCGAAAAAATTCTCCCGTTTCTACGGAAAATCGGCAAGTTGCTCGATCGTACGTCGTTTGCATAAGAATACGATAAAAATTGGGCGATAAAAGAGAACACGGATGAAAAAAAAAAACTCATCGGGATCTCTGTGCGGAAATTCGAGACGCGTTTCGGTGCATTGCTGAGACACGTAAACATGCGACTGCCGTGTACTCTCAGGAGTAACGACGATGGGCCTAGCCAGGGGGAAAAAAAAATTCGGGAAAGTTCATTACATTCGGGTGTACTTGTACGGTTGTGTCTGTGCGTGTGTCTCGATGTATGGAACGTTGTACCGACAAGTGATGTGTACAGGATAATAATCTGGAGTATACAAGGCTCGCTGTTGTGAATGGATAATCCTGCAACTGTCGATAGGTCAGATCGTGTCCTACTATATGCTGGAATATCACTCAATTTGAGGCCTTAGGCCACAGTAACGGGTATAAACTCATGTGCGAGTTTAAGGCGGGATTCTACTTTGAAAAGGCTAAATTGGATGAAAACACCCACCTGGAACACGTCGAAGGCATATTATATGGCCCAGGCATCGCTGATTGAGGGTAAGATAATTTTTTCTACGATTTATCACTCACCAAAACTTTAAACGCGTTTTTCTCGAAACGACATTTTCAAGTACCGTGGTCGTGATAACTCAAAAAGTACTGAACCGATCCTTATGAAATTTGGAATACATATTCTATATGTGTGTACCAACCGACCTAACTACAATCAACTTAAAATTTTGATTAGAACTATTTTTTTATTGCAAAAAAAGACCCAAAAAAAACGCATTGTTTTTTTTCGTATTTTAGCCGCCATTTTGTTAATTTTGCACGTATATAAAATATTCTAGTTAGGTCGGTTCCTGAAGACATACTGAACATGAAACTATTTGATTTTTTTGTTTCAGACCATCCGTCGCGAAGATTTCACGACCACGGCAACGGTACCTGCTTTTCGAGGCGTTGGCTTTAAACATATTTTACGTGTACAAAAAATGAATAAAATACATAAAAAATTTTTTTTTTCATGTACTTAAAGAGTGTATTTATTGAACAGTTTAAACCCCATATCGATATCTTTAATAGTATTCTCAGAAAAAATTCACGAAAATAGCGTTTTTTTCATGGTTTCAAAGTAGAATCCCGCCTTAACCATTTTTTTTCGTATGAAAAAGTGATTCACTCATAAAATTAATTACCCATCTATGTAGTATGAACATCAAGCTGATAGAAAATATATATTTTTTTTTCGATGTACGAAATGGCCGACTACTCATATTTTCTTTTATCTTTTTTTTCAGGCGCTCCGCGGCGTGACATTTAGCATACACAATTTTTGCCTACAACGAAAAATAAAAGTTCTCGTCAGTTCTACATTAGAATACCTAGAGAAGTACGTACGGAATTTAAAAAATATTGTTTTATTCAAAAGTGGTAGGTATCTGAACTTCACAATTGGCGCAGCGTCGATGTTTACTACGCAAGTGACGTCACGAACCGAAGCAACATGGCGGCTAGGGTTTTCGCGCGGAAATTTGAAATGTACAATTAACATGGATTTTTACGGCACTTCGACGCGATTTCGTAAAATCGGGTTAAAAATTCGACTAGTTTATAACCACCACTTAAAAAAGACACTGTTATTGTCGATTCATATCATTTGTAAGAATGGAATGCGAAAAACCAAGGGCAGATGATTTTTTTCTTCGAAAAATAACAAAGCCCAAAATCTCGAAAACCCTGGGACTTTTACTAAACTGAAATTCCCTCATATAGTAGGACATGATCTGACGTATCAACAGCTGCGGGATTATTCATTCATAACAGGATACCCTGTGTATAGAAAATATATAACTAGGATACAGCCAACACTGGTAGATGGACGGTCGCTGATGGTGGTTAGGCTACAGTGAAAATTTCAAAACCCTCGTTCGTCGCTTGGGGCAACTGAAATTGGAGAGGAAAGTCCAGCATATCGTGAAGAAGTCACAGATTGAAGGTAAACTCACAATTACAAAGATAGAACTGCTTGTAAAACGTTAAGGCCGTATACTAGTGTGTCTGGTAAAAAAAAAATTATTTTTGTCCCCATACTCTTATAGTTTGGGGTCTTGGGAATGTGACCGACTGAGGGTAAATAGGTGATCAATGCGAATCAAATTGTAACCGTGCATTGAAAGTGGTGGCCATTACTTTGAGTACCTTTTATAGCAGTAAGTATTTATATACACCATTTTTTTCATCGATTCTAGGTCAAAAACATTGCATTTTTTTAATGGAGTTTTTACACTAAGTCTTGATCGACTATCTTGCAATTTGGCGTGTGAACTTATTTCCAGTTCGTCGATAAAATTCCGAACGGAAAAAACAATCGTCCCATTTAAAAAAATGAAGGTGGCCTTGAAATCTCCTAAGTGCCTCCACGTGGATGAACCTCGTAGCCACCACTCAATGGCCCCCTTCGAACTATGCAATCTCTGTAGGAAAAGTTTTCTCCCAAGTCTGATAGGTTGGAAAATATTACTACTGCTAATATAAAGTATCTCAAACTGACCTGACATTTTTATTTAATAATGAAACGTATTATTCATTTGAAATGTACGAATATTTTTATTCGAATGTAAGGTACAAACGTAGAGGTTATGTGTGCATTGTTTCGCCCGCAGTGTGGCAGATTGCGCCATCTTGTTGAACGAATATGTCTTCCAAGTCCATGCCGTTTGTGCTATTTATCGGATATGGCGTTCCACACATAACCTCCATGTTTGTACCTTATACAGGGTTTACCTTGAAAATAAAAATATTCGTACTTTTCAAATAAGTGACGTTTATATTAATAAATCAAAATGTTCGGTCATTTCGAGACACCCTTTGGATGTTGCCTCACCCGATATACTCGTGGATCGGGAGTTGAGGTTACTCCAATGAGATCACTGACAGCTGTCAGAAAACCGAAATTCTTGGACTCAACCGAGTCCAGGATAGTGAGAGCAGTAGATCCAATGTTTTCCGTGATTTTATTCAAACGTAAAATTGAACATTCAGCGATTCTCAAGCCGCGACGCAACGTTGTAGCTTCAACTTGACATATTTCTTCGCTTCCGCGACGTTTCGAGCAGTAGCGAAATCATTCACCTCGGTTTGTGTACATTCGGATAAAACAATGTTGCCGCTGATGAAATAAGTTCGCCACAGCAGTAGTGAGAAACGCGCGATCGATGAGTGGCTGTGGACGACACTCGGGAAGTCTCGTAAATGAAAAATTCGAAATGTAACAATTTTTTCAGGCCTCTACGAGGCAGATGCAGCCCTTCAAAAAAACATCATACGTACATATCTCTTCAGCAAATATTCCGTAAGAAACTGAAAATCGCCGAGTGACAAGTGCGAGGTAAAATTCTGAGGAACCGGATCGCAAAAGCCCCGAAGGGCATGCCCAAAAATATCGCAAGTTGAAAAAGAATTGCAATTTTCCAACGTTGACAAATGGAAAACAAAAATAAATCGAGTTGAACTACAACGTCGAACGCCCGGCAAACCAAAGTGAACTGATGAAAAGTGCGTGTCCGCCAGTGAACTCATTGTGTCAACGTTTCTCCCGTCTGGCTCGCGTACATCGACGTATACTTCTGACACACACGCACACACAGGCGAAAAACGACGAAAACTTCTTCACCATCGTTCGTACGATTTTTTTCCCGTATTTTCTTTTCCATGGCGGACTGTCGGTCGTTGCTGAAGGAAAGAAGAAAAAAAGCAGATTGAAAACAAACAAGAAAAACTCTGTCGTGTAAGCTAACAGAACGGAACACGGGTTAGAGAGAACGAGTAAAAATAATTCACTTGTGGGCCTTGAGAAGCGGGCAATTCAAGAGAAAGGAGAAAAAAAACAAACAACTAAAAGATACGTGTGTGTGTTCGTGTGTATGTATATATATATATGTGTGTGTGTGTGTGTGTGTGTGTAAATGTGTATGTATCCCGATGCAGTGGTGGGCTCTCTTCGGACACTCACCGGTGGTAGCCCGATGCATCGCCGAACGCCTAGTCTCGTTATCTGATTTATCGTCGATGGCTAAGATGTCAGTGGTGGGAGGCAGCGAGAGGCTGGCTCTCTTATTTTTGGCATGGGTTAAAGAAGGATCGGGGCTAGAATTCCAATTGAACACCTCGTACATAGACGAGGACATTCTCATATCTGCGAACAAATTCAATCCAACGAAGACGTAAACTTGAAACAAAACAAAAACCTTGGCTCCGCTCAGAACGAATAAAAAAGAAGAAAACGAGGGTGGGGGAAAAAGAAAGAAAGAAGTAAACAAACGTGTCGCGTGCAAAGAGAGACCGTGTACGGGACGCGAGCGAAAGAATCGCCGATTTTTTTTCTTCTGCCAATCGTTGTTTCTCTCCTCCCTCTCTTTGTTTTTCTATTTCACGAGGTCGGCAAGAGCGAGAACTGTTCGGGATTTTCGATACGTATAGCGGCAAGAGACTGGGAGGGTGGAAGGAGGACGGCAATTTGAGTTTAAAGATAGAACGATCGCTTCGGAAATGGCTTGTCGATTGCGCAAACGAGTGACAGCGGGTTCCGAATGAGGCTGTTGAGCTGCGGTGAAATCGTAAACTTTGTGCGTGTTAAACGTGCAATTTGGATCCGACGAACAATGCGATTGATTATTCGGGGCGCATTGCGAATGAGACTAACGTCTACGAGGGAATTCAAGTCGTGATAAAAGTTTTAGGGGGAAACAGTAGAGTAGCAGTATACCCAAAATCATCATCCCTGAAACGGAAATTTCTAGTTACTGTTTTGCTGTATTAGTAACGTTATTAATTATATATATAAAATGTGAATAGGGAACAAACGCGAATAGCGTGTACCTTAGGAAAAAACAAATAATAAATAATATATATAATATGTAATATATCATTTTATATATAATATATAATATATATATATATATATATATATATATATATAATTATATGTGTGTGTGTGTGTGTGTGTGTGTGTGTAGAGTTTGGGTTTCGGTAAATATTCGGAAGTGGGACTCCTGCTAGGATCAGGCTCACTTTTGTTTGGGTTTATTTGGGTTTGTAAAACAAGAAAAAAAATTAACCTGATTCTAGCAGGAGCCCCACTTCCGAATATTTACCATATATATAT
Source organism: Ophion costatus (assembly GCA_951751655.1). Taxonomy (NCBI): domain Eukaryota; kingdom Metazoa; phylum Arthropoda; class Insecta; order Hymenoptera; family Ichneumonidae; genus Ophion; species Ophion costatus. The sequence continues at coordinate 31,676,620 of OX632364.1, read as the reverse complement.
ATGCTAGTTTTTACTTGGGAAAAAGCATTTTATCTGTAATATATGCGTTTTCCCAAGTAAAAACTAGTTCATACTGAGCGTCTTCGCCATAACTAGTTTTTCATAGTGAAAGCTCGAATTAACTGATGAATTTAAATGTTCGTTAAAACTCGTCTTAAGGGACTTACACCTAGTTGACATGTTTTTAAATATCGTTTTTTGGTTGCCGACGAATTCTCGAAATATAGTGTTTGATAAATATTCTTTAAAAATTTCAAGCCAATCCGGTAAAAATTGAATTGTAAATGCGTTTTTTCTTCTCAAAATGACTTTTTTTAAATGGGTGACAATATCTCAAAAATCACTGCACCGATATCAACTTCAAATTTTACACACTCCTTTTACACGCCAAAAAGCAGTCTTTAAACGAAAGTATCTTTTTTCGATGCATAGTTTTTTTTAACCAACGAAATAGAGGCTTTTTTACATCGAAGATCGATACTTTGACTTTGGACTGTGACGATTTTTTCAAAAATCAACGTTTTATTGAGGCGATAAGCTACTGTGCAAAACTTGGTTCGTATATACGTATAGAGGACATCGCTTATCCACCAGGACTTCCCTCGGTACATTTACCACCCTGGGGAGAAAAGTAAGTCCCAACATACTTTTCGGGGACGCTAAACTCGGGCATTGTACTACTCTACCAGGGGAACAACGAAAAATCCCTCGATCTTGCATTCGCGAGGAAAAGAAAACGAGAAATAAATGAAGAACAAATAACTGCGAGATACGAAAAAGAGTTAGAGAATAAAAGTTTCGGAATTGAGGGAGGAGGCCAAGTCGACACACACACACACAGATAATCACGGTAACGGCTCCGTCGAACGTGTTCTAACGATGCCGTGCACAATGAGACTTTCGTGCATGCGAAACACGAAGAAAATAATAATGATGAAATTGAGTGGGGAGAAACGAAGAAAACAAAAACACGAGAAGAATAATCAGTTACAATGGACGTGAGGGGGTTTAAGGATGTTGAGTCCCAAATCGCAAATGATGATAAAATTCTGAAAATTTGGTATGTTTTTGTATGAAGTATTTCAGAGGTCGCGTAAAAATTTCACGACAATTAGGAAGCTCGTTATTGAACAATTAACATTAACAAATTAAATGTTGTTTTATGGAAACTGATGTAACTTTGCAATAAGTTTTATTTTTGACCTCTCAATTTTATAATATCTACAATATACTGAAAGCAACGGAAACAAAACGAAGTTTATTGATAATTTTTTTTTATTTCTTTTAAAAATTGTTCTTAACAAAATGTTAATTTTTTAATAACGAGCTTCCTAATCGTCGTGAAATTTTAAGACGACCTCTTAAATACTTCATACAAAAACATACCAAATTTTCAGAATTTTCTTATCATTTTTTATTTCAACCCTTAAGGAGGTTTAAGTAATGATGATAGAATTCTGAAAATTTGGTATGTTTTTACATGAAGTATTTAGGAGGTCGTGTAAAAATTTCATAAAGATTAAGAAGCTATTTATTGAACAATTAACATTAACATGTTTCACAGGGACTCAACATCCTTAAAAGGCTGAGAGTTAAGAGAGCGAAGATAATCAGTGCGAAGAGAGCGCGAGGCGTGGGGCGTAGTCTCGGCGAAATATTGTCTGAGCCGAATTTGACGGTTTCCTCGCTGCTTTCCCCCCCCCCCCCCCCCCCCCCCGAGTGTCCCTTGAGACGAGGATAACTTTATGCGCTGGAAGAATACACGAAGAGTCTGGCGAAATACGCGTACGCTTTCGAAGCCGTCGGAGCTGTCGCGACGTTAGCAGAGAAAGAATAAAAATGCATCGGCAACGTTGATCTACGTGACGAGTGAATATCCAGGTGGAGAAAAACACACGTATCACTCACAACGAACATTACTTTGGTGTCCGCCTTCGATTTTGTTGAAACTTTTTTATGTGGAAGAGTATCAAAAGCTAAGAGACACGTATTTTTTTATCGGTGGAAAAAGGGCTTTAAGGGGTGAAACGCACCCTCGAAAATAGGGGTGTTTTTCGTCGTTAACGTTTTAACGGTACGAGATATAAAGAAAATTCAAATTGCAACAATCCTTTTTTTTTCGTGTACGTGTACATTGGTGATGAGAACGATAACGTTATCGACGATGAACGAAAAACACCCCTATTTTCGAGGGTGGCCGAAATCAGGTGCATTCAGCTTTTGGAATTATTAATATTTTAGAGTGAAACTCGAGATACAACCCAAACAATATTTTTTGTCATCTTACTTGTGCCAAGATTTTTTTGTCATCTTACTTGTGCCTTTGAAATTAGTTTTTTTTTTATCACACCGATTTTCAAGTCGTCATTGTAGTTTGAGGGATAACACCACTCTGGGATTTAAGGAAGTTCATCTGCTGATCGAATTAACAAAGAGATATTGATTTTAAAAAATCGAGCTCACTTATGAGTATCTAAAAAGTCACCTGTTCAAATTTCAAACTCTCCGGATACCTTGTTCGTGAGCAATTAATAAATAAACTTTTTCTAAATTAACATGGTCTCTTATGGAATGTCGTGTTTTTCCCGTCTATAAACGTGAAATTTGCAAGCATTGACAAACAGTTTCGAAAGAAACTTTTATAACGGATAACAAAAATGTCTAAAGAACGTTTGGACAGGTTTCTAAAATCCATTAGATACTTGTGAACTTCCGAATAAATTAATTTCTCTCGAAAAATGCTGATTTTTTGGAGGTTAACCTCCACATTACTCCAGTCGCATATTATGATGGCAACGTCGCAACCGCGCGCTTTTTGAAATCAACACTAATACTTTCCGAACGACGCAATGTGTACTACACTTCTACAGCAAATTATACAGAAGTGACTGGAAATGTAATGACTAAATCGGCTTGAAGAATAAAATCAAATGAATTGATCGCAAATAAAATCATTGTAGTTATAAAAAAAGGATACGAAATAATAACACATAAAAAATTGATTTCGAGATTGATTGAGAAAAAAATTGATTTTGTTTGCCTTTCCAGAAAGGTGCTTTCTTTTTTGAATTTTCTTCCATGTTGCCACGTTGCCAAACTTATTGAACGGACTACGCTAGTCGTAATAATTTTTCTTTTGACCAACTCGGTACCGGATGAACTTCCTTAAGCAAGATTGTTTATTTTTTGCTTAAAAAATACTTTGGGGTCATTAAAACAATACGCAAGCATCGCGGATTAAAGATAAACAAAAAAATCAAGGATTCAAGTGCTCGTATGGGAGTACGTAGCTGTTTTTTTTTAATTAAATGTAAACTTTTTGTTCATAAACAATTTACTGCTTATTATTTGGGCAAAAAATCGATTCATTTCTTTCAAAGAGCGCCATTTTTTCCAAATTTGATAAAAATAAATCCCTACGTAGTCCCATAGCTAATATATAGATTATATTTTTTTTTGGTTTTTGTTCCAGGTCTTATACGTTACGAGAAAACCGTCCTCCCGTGAAGCTATTTGTAAAAAACACATTTTTCAAGATGGGCTCCGTCGTCACCATTTTGTATGAAAACGATACGAATTTTTTTAAATACTTTAGTACGTGTTGAATAAATCCTCTCGGAAGAAATCCCATTCCTTTTTTCCATGCTCCCAAAATAAATAGTCAGCCGTTATTTTCTGCCGCTGGAGTGGTGTTAACCCTTAACATCTTCGAAAAGCGTTCTGCTCGCAGCGACGCACCCTGTGTACTCAACAAAGGAAGCCTAGGAATCCTCATCCTGTACGTGTAAGCAGAGTATCTTCACAAGTACCTCTATATATAAATAAGTGTACACCATCTATTGACGTACGGTAAAAACGGTGATGTTTCACAACACAATACAGTTCGTTTTATTACATCAGCCGTCACTGGACCTGCGTATATGTCTTGTCCAACATTGCAATGGAGTATTTACAATTTCGATTATATATGTACTCTGGAATTCAAATATTCAACACTAATTCTTTACAAATACACAATTTTACATATTTCAACTTTAATTTCAATACTTGATTCTTCACGAAATAATCAGTTTTTATGTTTCACCTTTAACTTTGATATTAAATTCGTCACAAACAAATAACTTTATCAATTCTAACTTCGAAGTTTCACATTTTAACTTCCGGCAAGAAATGTTGAGCGCGTTCGAAAAAATTCCAATCTCCCTACGACAATTCGACCAATAGTTATGCTTTACGTTTCCCGCACCTGACATTGTTTTGACATATCGACGCTGAAAAGCGTGAAGGTTAAACTCGTCCGAACGAGTAAAAAAAGAATGAGATAAAACCAATGTCGCCAAATATCAATCCTAGAAATCCTACGCGAATCGTTGGAATAGCTATTTTTTCGCTTTTCTAACTAAATGTGAACATTCATTAAACAGCTTACAAATGGAAAATTTTAGTTATAGCAAATTATTGTTTTTGCGTATGTTAAAAATATAAATTGTACAGGTCTCAAGTATGATCAGTAGGATGACTAGTGTGAAGCGATAGGAATACCTTAACAGAGTGTAAAAGAAGATTAAAAGCTCGGAAAAGTACACGGAAAAAAAAATCGTGTAAATTTTGATGGAAATCCGATCAAAATGTACTGTGTCTCGCATCAATAGCGCCTCTCGGTACAAAATGTTCGATATTTGCTACGTAAAACTCTAAAAAGGGGACGCCACGTTTTACACGAAGAACTGTAGGACTGTTGAGTTTATGCTGAGCGATCGATAAATTCTCGCAGTGTGAAACTGTGAACGGTAGATGAACCGACTCACGAATCTTTATAATGTGGACCTGTGAACAGTAGATGAACCGACTCACGAATTATTACAATGTGAAACTGTAAACAGTAGATGGACCGACTCCCAAATTTTTACTATGTGAAACTGTTAAAAGTAAACGAGCGGACCCACGAATGTTTACATTTAAAAAAACGTTATAAAATGAACGACTTCATTGACAAATTTTTACACTGTGAAATAGCAAATAATGCAGACAGTGAATAGCTTCATGTACATCAAGCATCATTATTTTTTAAAGATATTCTTTAAAAAAAAATAAAAAGTTGGAAAAGTATCTCGGAAAAAAACTCGTTGGAAAAGTATCAATTAAACTATCAATTTTATTTTCAATCACAAGAATGGCTGTGACTTCAAAAATTGCTTATGACATTTTGAAAAATGGTAATTTCTCACAAGTTGTGGTGTGTTTCGTGCGTTTTTATTTTTGTATGTATTACAATCACAACACACAAGTACTGCATTAAGTGATGCTGAATTTGTATCTGTTATTGCGATACATAAAATAATAAACACTGTACATAGCATAACCGGGAAAAAATTACAATTTGTAAAATGCCATAAACAATCCTTAAGGGGTTACCCCCACTTGCGATTTTGAAAAAATCGATTTTTTTATTGCATTTTTTTGAAGTATAAGTATCTGAGAATATGTCCTGAAAATTTCAAGTCGATCCGAACAAAATTGACTGGGATATGAGCGTTGAAAGAGAAGAATCCGTGAATTGAAGAACCGAAATTGAAACTTTAAACGCGTTTTTCTCAAATTGGCATTTCTGAAGTCGGTGACCAAGATTACTCGAACACTAATGAACCGATCTTCTTGAAATTTTGCAGGCTTATTTAATACATAAAAATGTAGTCTTTAATCGTTCGATTTTTTTTTTCGAAAAAAAATGGCCGTTTTATAGCCAAAAAACGGCCGTTTTTTTCGTTAAAATCGAACCATTAACTTTGACTGTCCGCCATTTTGTGAAAAATGAATATTTTTTAAAAGCCTTCGATTAAAGACTAGTTTATACTTATATTTGACTAAATCCATCCGCATTTTTTCAGATGATCCACTTCGCCGCAATGTTGGTCACCGCAAACCGTGTATATAAAAACATTATTTCATTGACGGCCATTTGCCACTAAACAATGTAATATTTTTCAATAAAAAAATTACTGAAAGTTCTTCAAGATGTGTTCTTTAAGATGGTATATTGATCGATTAAAAAAGTTTTGTAGTTTTCTTTAAAAAAATTCATGAAAAAGGCCTTTTTTTGCGCTACAAGTGGGGGTAACGCCTTAAAGTGACGCGGTGTAAAACGCAGTTTTTTCGTCCTCTTGTCAACAGCAACAAATCTTTCACGCCACTTTTTCTTCACTAACAGTTTGTCCTTGTTCACTGTGCTCGTGTCCGTTTTCACATTGATTATAAATAATTGTCGTTTCTCAAAGCACGTCTGGTCCACGTATTTTTTCCTAAAAGTTCCGTAACATGATTGGTTTACAGTGTGAAACTGCATTGCGTTCATCCTTCCTCAGTAGTTTATAAACACCGACTATTAATTGTGACGAATCGTTTTTTTTCCGTGTAGCGCCAACTGAAGGAGCACGACAAGAGAACGAAAAGTGGCGAGTTCGATAAGCCGGAACTTCCTCCGCTGGTCAGCCTCAAACACACCGGACAGGCTCCGTTACAGCGATACCCCTTTCGCCACGCACATAGCACAAGAAATTCCACGGAAGTTGCAATAAGTGCTGAAGCGTGATGAAAACGATGAAACCCGTGAATTCCCCGAGTACTCTAATTGCAAGGAACCGGAAGTCGTGGATTGTGTCACGTGGTTCAGCTTTGTTTTTTTTTCACTCTCCTCGTGACGACTATTCAACAACAAACGACGCTACTTTACACTCTATGACACTAGATCGATGCTCTAAAAAAAAACAAAATAATAAATAATAAAAATAAAAAATGAACGTAAAATTAAATCGAGACGAGTCCGTACCTCTTTTCCGATCAACGTAGCGCCGGATATCGAGAGCTCTCCTCGCACGAATACACATTTGAACGATTATAAATACGTGTGTAAATTTACCAACCGAAAACTTACTCGAAAAGTCTGAAAATTCGTCCTAAATTCGGCCCAGTACTTTCCGAGACAAAGGTGAGAATTCTGGCGACGAGGGGGTGGGTGGGAAGAACATATTTTCGTTAGCCTCCTGAGCTGGTAGGCTAGTGGGGGAAAAGAGGTTGCAGGTGGAGGAGGAAATGGTGTTACCTTCGCCGGGTTTTCGATCCAGGCCGCCGGCCGAGGTTGCTCGCTTCTTGCTGCCGTCGAGCTCCCGCTCGGAGGAACGTCTCGTCAGAGGCTGGGCCGCCGGGAACATCATGACGTTGGTGGTCGACGTTGCTCGGCGGGTGCCCCAGAACGACGAGCCACCGGTGTCCGCGGGCTCGAGCATACGCGGCGTCGAGCTACCGAACGCAAATTGTATCTGCGATCTCTCGTTCTTCTTTCGCGCCTCGATCCGCGCCTCACGCTCCTGATTCTTCCGCAGTATCGCCTCTCGTCTCTCCGCCTCGGCCTCCCATATCAGACGTTTTCTCTCCTCAACTTGGTTTCGCCTGGGAAACCCGAATTGCGAGGTTTATCGGTTAAGGGCTTACCCCCACTTGCGATTTTGAAAAAATCGTTTTTGTTTTATTGCATTTTTTTGAAGTATACGTATCTGAGAATATGTCCTGAAAATTTCAAGTCGATCCGAACAAAATTGACTGAGATATGAGCGTTGAAAGAGAAGAATCCGTGAATTGAAGAACTGAAATTGAAACTTTAAACGCGTTTTTCTCAAAATGGCATTTCTGAAGTCGGTGACCAAGATTACTCGAACACTAATGAACCGATCTTCTTGAAATTTTGCAGGCTTATTTAATACATAAAAATGTAGTCTTTAATCGTTCGATTTTTTTTTTCGAAAAAAATGGCCGTTTTGTAGCCAAAAAACGGCCGTTTTTTTTCGTTAAAATCGAACCATTAACTTTGACTGTCCGACATTTCGTGAAAAATGAATATTTTTTAAAATCCTTCGATTAAAGACTAGTTTATACTTATATTTGACCAAATCCATCCGCTTTTTTCTCTCAGATGATCCACTTCGCCGCAATGTTGGTCACCGCAAACCGTGTATATAAAAACATTATTTCATTGACGGCCATTTGCCACTAAACAATGTAATATTTTTCAATAAAAAAATTACTGAAAGTTCTTCAAGATGTGTTCTTTAAGATGGTATATTGATCGATTAGAAAAGTTTTGTAGTTTTCTTTAAAAAAATTCATGAAAAAGGCCTTTTTTGCGCTACAAGTGGGGTTAACGCGTTAATTCGAGCTGACGTTCTCGTGAAATCAAAGGAGAGCTTGGAACGAAATCAAAGGTTTTTTCGGAACAATCGGAAGGTTGGAATTGAACAAAAGTCCATTGAAAAAAAAAAAGGTAATTGATGTTGAATCTGAAATAGAATCGGAGTTCGTACGATAATCAGATCGAGGCTGATGGGGATGACGAAGCTTGCATCGTTGGAATGCAAGGACTTTTTTTTATTACTCCCTTTTTGTCATTGTCCAAAGCATATTTTTCTGCAAATTCAAGTCCCAAAATTCTGAAAGGAATACGTGGAAACGTTTGAGCGATTTTTTAACACTCAATTTGCAAAATAAAATTGGGGTGATGGGAAATAATTAATTTTCGTTGCATTCCAACGATGCGGACTTGAACGTCATGATGATGGGAACGATAAAATCATGTCCCGATGGGATCGAAGATAATTTTGATATATGTTGATTTTAATATATTTGATATTAATAAATAATGTTGATATTAATTAAAGTTGATGAGTTGATATTAATAAATAATACGTGATTTTAACATGTGGGCACCATTTGAGAAGAACTTTTTCAGAATTCAACCCTTAAGGGGACAAAAGGAGTAAACAATTCCATACAATGTTTGTATCGAAATTTAAAAAGATCTGATCGGATTTCCTCCAAGTTTGGTATTTTCGCTTTTTGACACAACTATTGAAACACGTATTTCGGCGTTTTTAGAAATGCATCCTCTAAGGGAAGAAAGGGGGTGACAAAGTTTGTACGGGAAGTAAAGAGAATGGGGTCAGATTCACTTGAAAAAATTTCAGCGTTTTTGGAAATTCCATCCTTAAGAGGTAAGGGGGCAGCAAAGTTTGTATGGTAAAAGAAATATCTGGTCAGATTTATATGAAACTTAGTATCAATGCTCTTCGACAAAATTCTACGTGTTCCGTAATGAAACATTTCAGGAGCTCACTTCATTGACGAGCATTTAACACAAATCTACACGAGCGAAGCCACGGACGGAGAGCTAGTCTTGAAATAATACAAAAGACAATCATTAATGAAAAATCTTTAGTACAATCATTGGTTATCTTGAAATAATGCCAAGGATAATCTAAATTTTGAAATTATGGCGAAGATAATCTTGATTTCATAAAGTCGATGTTAAGGATGTCGAGTCCCAAATCACAAATGATAATAAAATTCTGAAAATTCGGTACGTTTTTGTACGAAGTATTTCAGAGGTCGTGTAAAAATTTCACGACAATTAGGAAGCTCGTTATTGAACAATTAACATTCACAAATTAAATGTTGTCTTATGGAAACTGATGTAACTTTGCAATAAATTTTTTTTTCACCTCTCAATTTTGTAATATCTACAATATACTGAAAGCAACGGAAACAAAACGACGTTTATTGATAATTTTTTTTTTATTTCTTTTATAAATTGTTCTCAACAAAATGTTAATTTTTCAATAACGAGCTTCGTAACCGTCGTGAAATTTTAACACGACCTCTTGTTAAAATAAGAAACTGATTAACACGACCTCTTGTCTTATGGAAACTGATGTAACTTTGCAATAAGTTTTTTTTTTTCACCTCTCAATTTTGTAATATCTACAATATACTGAAAGCAACGGAAACAAAACGACGTTTATTGATAATTTTTTTTTTTATTTCTTTTAAAAATAAAAAGAAATAAGAAGAAATATTTTATTTTTAAAAATAAAAAAAAAATAAAAAGAAATAATAAAAATAAAAAGTATTCAGGAGGTCGTGTAAAAATGTCATGACAATGAAGAAGCTATTGATTGAACAATTAACATTAACATGTTTCATAGGGACTCAACATCCTTAATGGCCCGATAAAATTAAAGATTATCCCAAGATAAAGTCAAAGTGGATCTTACAATAAATTCGAAGGTAATTTAACGGAGTGTCTCCCCGTCCGGTTATCGGACGAATAAGCGTATGTTATTCGTCCGGATAGTGGCTCAGTTCACGCCGTGTTTCCAGTAGGCGTACATATTATTGTGATTCGTGTAAGCGAGTATCCGGACGAATAACATATATATATACTTGTCCTGATAGATTGTGTTAAATTGTTAAGCAAACTTCCGGAAGAACAATTTACACGTAGTCATCCGAAGAAAATCTTTATAATTCTGTTTCGATTTGGGTTGGTTGGTTTTCGTTGGGTTTTGGTATTTTTTGAATTGTGCTGTTTGGGTTTGTTTGCTCTTGGGTTGGTTTGTTTGGATTTCTGTTGTTTGGGTGTGTTTGTTAGACTTGGTTGGTTTTGTTTGGCTTTCGGTTTGTTGGGTTTGGGTTCGTTTGCGTTTGTCATTTTGGGTTTGGTTCGATTTGTTTCGGTTTCGGTTTTTTTGGATTGTTTATTTGGGTTTGGGTTTTGTTTTTTGGGGTGGTTTGTTTGCGTTTGTCATTTTGGGTTTGGGTTGATTTGTTTGGGTCTGTGTTGTTTGGGTGCGTTTGTTGGATTTGGGTTTGTTTTTTGGGGTGGTTTGTTTGCGTTTGTATGTTTGGGTTTGGGTTGATTTGTTTAGGTTTGTGTTGTTTGGGCGTATTTGTTGGTTTTGTTTGGGTTTGTTTTTGGGGTGGTTTGTTTGGGTTTGGGTTTATTTGTTTTTGTTTGCGTTGTTTGGGGGTGTTTGTTGGTTTTGTTTGGGTTTCGGTTTTTTGGGTTTGTTTGTTTGTGTTCGGGTTGATTTGTTTGGGTTTGTGTGTTTGGGATTGTTTGTTTGGGGCGTTCTACAGCGTGAACCGCGTGAAATTAGCGTTATCAAGTATCCATATTAAGTAGCGATATTAAAGTCCTCGAGGGGTCTTCTCACTTTAGACGCTAAAAAGGCTATTTTCGTGTATTTTAAAAATAAGTTTATAGTACATATATTTATATAATAGTTGCTGCACTTAATAAACAAACTCTCAAAATACGTTTTAAAAAACTATTTATTTATTTCAGTCGCTATTTATAGACGAAAATGGTAGTTAAAAAAGTGTCCTAAAAAAATTGTAAGTCTGCGCTGTGATGAAATCTCGGAGATGGACCATCAGAAACGAAAAAATCAAACGGTTTTAGATTCAGTGTGTTCTAACGGCTATAGCGCATATCATACGATTTTTAATATATGCAAAAATAACAAAACGGCGGACATTTTTCGAATCGTTTTTATTAAATATTATATTATAAATATATATATATATATAATTAAAATCCGTTTTTTCAGTTTTTAACAAAAACAAGTAAACATCAAAATTTTAAAAATCCTTGAATGCGCTATAGCTATAGTTGTAAAGAATATGTGGTTAAAATTTCATGAGGATCGGTTCAGTAGTTTCGAAGATTTTATCAACAAGCCGTCGAAAAACGTTGTTTCGAGAAAAACGCGTTTGATGTTTGTTTGGGTTACATAAATACATAAAAAAAAATTTTAATGTATTTTGAAAGCGTATTTATTAAGTGTAACAACTTTTATATCAATATCTATAATATAAACCTATAGAATTCATGAAAATAGCCTTTTTAGCGTCTGAAGCAAGAAGACCCCTTAAATTCCAATTCCGCATTACTAGGTGACGGGAGGGGGGGGGGGGCTCGACGTCTTTCTTTACCTGTCGCTGTCACGAGACCTGAGCTCGTCGATGCGTCTTCTCCGCTCGGCCTCGCGTTTCTCGCGGAAGCGTTGAGCGGCTAGTGCCTGCTGTCTCAGCTCTTCGAGCTTTCGCTGCCTCTCCTCGTCCTGTCTGTCCCGCACGAGTTTCGCCCTGTCGACATCTTTGACGCCACCCCCGATCGAGTCGCGTCCTGCGAACGAAGAAGGCAAGTGTCAAAGGGTTGACCAAGGGCCAACGCTCTTCCTCGTCCCCGCAGGGGCACGAAGGGGAGGGAAGAAAAACGTGCGAATAATGCGGGAAGGAATAAAGTGATCTCGTGGGCGAGTCCAGGCACGAGAATTTGGCGACAAAGCCGCGTCATCCATCAAACAAGCGATGACGTTTCAGCGTGCGTGTCAAAAGAAACGTCACGATTCCAACAAAATGACACGTGGCATGAACGGACGTGATTGGTTGGGTTATTTTTTTGGTTGTATGGTTGATTAAAAAAAAAAAACATGATACCTTGATTGTCATTAGGATGATCGCCGTCTAGGGAGTCTTCGTCGTAGAGACTGCGGCGCTTCACATCTGCCGAGAACAAATAATATTGCAACATTCGTGGGTGTCAGCGTTAGGTGAACGAAAAAAAATGGCAAAAAGAGCAAACGAGCGAAAACAAGGCATTCGTCGCGCCGGGGGAGCTAATATTTTTCTCACTTTTCTCCACTTGATCGATCTGTTGATGATCTCCATGATGGAGTTTGCATCATTGGAATGCGAGAAAAAAATTGATTCTCATTTGAATTTGACAATAGAGGAGGAAAGAGTGGCGGTGGGCTCTGACGGGGCTCTCGGAAACCGGAAGTGGTGCAGTGAAAAATGGGATAAACAATTTGAGGGATCGATAAAGACCGCAAGGGCATACGAGGCAACATTGCATTTAAACAAATTTTTAATTTATTTTTTTAAGGTGGCCAAGTATTTTTTTTTATCCGGGTTTTGATGTTGCAGGTGCATCGTTGAAATTCATTCTTTTTAATTCCACAATTTGTTTTCGAACGCGACGACATTCACTCGAACGTTTTTCGATTCGAACGAAACTAAAGATTCGAATGACAATCAGTTTTTTCGATTTAAAGATTGAATTTCGTTGGAATTAATTCTTTTTAATTGCACCATTTCTTTTTTTTTCGATCCCAATCAGTCGAATGTTTTTTACGTATCCTCGTTAGCGATTTACAATCTCAATTAGCAAAAAAATGTTAGAATAATAATGGAAGTGAAAACGAAGAAAAAAAACACTAGAACAATCGCTTTTCAACGATGCAAACTTCAACCTCATTTTTGTGTTGCCTACATTAAGGCGGGACACCACAGTGATGGAAAGCGTTTTTTTGTTGTATTTTTTCAAAGTCTATATACTCAAGAATATGTGAAAAAAAGTCAAGTCGAACTAAAAAAAATTAAAACCAAGTTACGAACTTGGTCAATTTTTCAAACTATCAATCGGGTTTTCCTCGAAACGATTTTTCTCACCCTGGCCGGAATGATAACTCTAGCTATAATTGTCCGATTTTACATGTTAAATAACCAAAATGTCCGTAATTACAGTAGCTATGGTTGTACGTAGCTACTGTACAACGTTTTTTTCATTTAGTTTTTTCAAGCCTCCGAATATAAGTAAAAATTTCGCCCAAGTTATATTTTTGTCACACCCTCCAGATTCTGAACAAATTTTTTCTCGAAAAACGGTTCCATACTCCGAGAACGACATTTATATAGATTATAATACTTCTTTATTTTTATTTTTCAGATCAACCATTGCCAAGTTATCGTTCCAGCCGTTGGACCTCATTTTTATACACAGGCTCGATTATACTTCAATAACGTAAATTTTTTTAAAAATAACATTTCACACGAAATAAGTTCAATGTATGCTCAATAACATACCTTTTTTTCCAAATCCCGAACAAATAATCTAATAGAAAAAAAAATCGGAAAAAATTACGCTTTTTCGGTCCGCCCCAGTGATGTCCTCCCTCAAATCAATTGTTTGAATCAGCTGCATTTTTTTGCAGATTGCTTGCATAAATCCCCAAAAATGTTGCGACTAACGACGAAAGTAAAAAAAAATCGTTGAATTCCGACTGCTACGAAGTTTATCACCCATTCGAGATTCAACGATCGAACGTCAAGGTAAAACAACAAAAAAAAATAGCCCTACGCACAGGAGCAGGCAAATGTTCTCCCCCGGAAGTAGCATCTTCATCCGCTGATCGTGCAAAAAATGGAGTTTGCAGCGAGCCATGCCTCACACGCTCACGCACACACACATAAATAAATTAGCCCCTCCTCGTAGATTCAAATACTATATCTTCAGCACCGGATTTTTCAAACTTTCCTCTCCCGATTAGGGTGATTTTCCGAATTCGAAACTCGTCACCCATTTTTTTGTGGCTTTGCTCAGACACTGGCAATATATAACGCAAATTAAAAAAAAACAGGAAAATATCTTTACCACCGATAATATAATATTTTTTTCACTTTTCACCCCCCAATAAGGGTGGATTGCGGCCCACCAATTTTTTTTCAACGATCTGTGCAGCCTCGGCTGGTATTCTGGAATCGAGGGATTCAAAACAACGATTGATAAGAAATAATTCATAAAAAGAAACAAATTCGTAGCTATATAACGATGAACGCTTGAGTTCCATAAATTCCCGGCTCTGGCGCGAGCGCAGAGACTCGACGGCACGGATTATTTTGTTGCATTCTGCGCATATAAATAATGGTCGTGCCGCAGCCCCCCCCCCTCCCGCTCAAGCTCGATTTACCTCGTTTATTTATTCATTAGCCCCCCCCCTGCCACGTATCGCGTGCGCGTTTGTTAATTAAGAGCTCGATATGACCGCCGATAACAATCGTGCTGGGGGCCTGTCAATTTTCGAGCGGGCATTTGACACTCAAACGCGACGATAACACGGTCGATGCTCGTCGATACGAATTTAGTGACGATGGCCATATATATATATATATGTTTCCATCGACGAGGATGAAAATGTTCGCTCTAGTAAAAATAAATGTCTAGTACGAGACAAGAGCGTGCGTCACATTTCGAGCAGAAACATCGTGTCGCGAAGTAATCGTATCATGATTAGCCTTGAAAACAAAGCTCCGTAACTTATTGGGAAAATCTCGTCACCGATTTGAATTTTAATTCGTCATGAAAAGTTGAAAATTAAAAAAAAACGTATTAAAAAAATTATTTTATTATTATGTATTTAAAAAAACATATTTAAGGAGGTACGATCACTTCCACAGGGTCAAAAAAGAGTCTAAATTTGTTTTACCCACAGCTGCTTTAATTGATGTTTACTTATGTTGATTATTCGTATTATCGATTATAGTGTGTCAAATGTTGTGGTAAATGATGAATTTATCGCACGTGAACAAATAAAAACTGAAAAATTAGATTATCAACGACTCGGTAGTAATCTTCGTAATGATAATATTAATGTTGTTGTAAAATTAAATTGTTGTTTGCATATTTTGTCACGGCTTCTATTCAAATGAATTTCAAAACAAAGCTGGATTATGTTCGCCAAAGACATCAGCTGTTACTCGCGACGTTGCTAAGTCTGTGGGTGCTATTTCGTAGTTCTGACCATTTTCAACCGGAAATTGAAACTTTCTTGTAATGTAGTGCTTCAAGTACACGGTGAAGATTGATTTTCCTATTTTTTACAACATCTATTATATCTAATCTATCGAATTTCACTTTTCCAACGGATTTAGTTGGATACGTGAGCAGAAAAACCACGATCACCGCATTTCCGGTTGACCGTCTCCATAAGACTACGTACTTCGGTAACTCAAAGTGCTCGACTTTGCAGTTTTATTGCGAAAAAACTAAACGGTCAAAATAGCTCAAATTTTGGAAATAGATGGATAAAGTATTCGTGAAAATCATACAAAAATTTCAAATCCGAAAGTTGGATCCGTAGTGATGATCGTACCTCCTTAAAAAGCGTTTTGCTTGAAATAGTTGCGAGTCCATCCCGTAGATATCCATACGTACACTCTGCACGGGACTTTGTTACGATTTTCAAAAGCCGAATAGCGACACTGACAACGCAGTCCCACGCATTGGGGTAGGTGGTTGATCAGAGAGAAATTCGCACTTCCACGGCCCTCCCTATTTGCCTTTCATAACTTATGTCTGCCGATCATCGCCGCCAGCGTGCACTCCAATGCCAAACGTGTCACAACAAACCCCCCCCCCCCCTCAATTCTTCCGCATCCTCGTCCATACGAAAAATCCGAAAAAGCACAAAAAAAACAAGCTCTTGCTGGTCCACGCATATGACGTTCGTTTCCCTTTAGTCGCGATAAAATTTTCATTTCGCGTTCGCGTATACGTCGAGTATCTCAACGCCGGAATAAAACGAGACGCAAATCCAATTACGCCCCATGTGGACAAAGATTTGAAAACACGTCAAATCTGCGTCGTCGCGACACGCGCGCCCGTGCCGATAAAACCGCAACCACTGCCGCGCGATGCACACGTCGGGCAACAGTAACGTTATAGCCTCACGAAAAAAATCGCTAGACACGATTAAAAAAAAAAATAATGTTGAAGCTACTATCGTTGGAATTCCAATTCATTTTACTTCTTTCGATGGCCATTTTTTTCCATTTCAGTTAAAAAATCACTATATAATAAATATAATAATAACAATAATAACAATGAATAATAGTAATAACAATCATGAGTATTATTGAGGTTATGATTAATTATTTATTAATGGAGGGCTATCGATTAAGGTGAGACACGACTGTGGCGGTTAAAAAAATCGATTCTTCCATTTTTTCGAAGTACAAACACATTCAAGAATACGGGAAAAATTTCAAGTAAAAATATTGGAAACAGCCAAGTTACAGGCGATTTAGTGAGAGCAGGTGTCGCAATGATTCACTTATACGAAAACTTTCAATCGCGTTTTTATCGAAAAGACTTTTCTCCACCTGACCAGAATCAAAACTCTGGCTATAATTGACCGAGTTTGAATTTTTAAAAAAATATTATTTACGTTATTGCCGTCTCTATATGTAAGTAGCCATTTTTTTAATTTACTACTTTTTAAGCATTCGAGCGTAAATAAAAATTTCTCCAAAATTACACTTTTTTACCACCCGCAATTTTGTGATTTTTAAAACCAAAATTACGTTGATATAGATTATAAAACTTTTTTATTTTCATTTTTCAGACAAACCATTGTAGAGTTCTCGATCCAGCCGTTGAGCACATGTTTTACATTGGCTCTATTATACCGCAATATCGTTGTGAATTTTTATTTTTTGTAGATAAAAATTTACACGAAATAAGTTCAATGTGTGCTTGCCAACATACCTTTTTCCCAAATCCCGATGAAATAATCTAGTAGACAAAAGTAAATCGGAAAAAAATGGCATTTTTTGGCCTGTCCCAGTAGTGTCCTCCCGCAATTGTTATTAATTAATCTAGTGCTATTTATTATTATTATTACCCTTGCGGGGTTATTATTGCAATAGTATCAATAATAAAATACGAAGGTTACGATAAAAACGAATAAATAACAAATAATTTGCATTGAGCTGCAACGAAGCAATCTGCATCGAAATCCAAAACAAGCCTACCTTAAAAAATAAGATCGAAACTATATTCAAGCCTATTTCTATCGTCGCTTCGACACCATTACGCCACACACGCGAAAAAAAATCGCATTTTCCCTCGTGGCCGAGGGTTAGAGCGTAAACCATGGAGCATTTTAGTAAACAAAAAAATATATATATATACTAATCAGCGCCAAAAAACCGCTCAATGACAGAAAAGAAAAAAAGTAAAGTTTCTTCTTGTTAATTTTTTTCGTAAAAATTCGGAAGCAAAACGGCATCAAGTGGCAAGCGCGACGACGGTTTACCTGAACTCTGTTGACGCGGCTCGTTATCGCCGCCGATATTAGCGAACCAGTGCATCGTTTGATCTGAGGGAAAATAACATGTACTAAATGTGTGTGCAACGAAGAAAATGGAAAAAGAGGAGAAACGAACGGAAAATAAGGGTGAGCAACAGCGAAATGTACGTGTATACGCTGAAGGAAATGACAATAATACAAGTATTTTGAAGAAAAAAAAAAAGTGAAAAGGTGCCTGAGAATTGAGGAGGCTTGAAAACAAAAATGAGAGAGAAAAAAGAATGGGGGATGCTGGTGATCCAGAGCTGGACGACCTGGAAAGATTCTTTTCAATCGAAACGTGGTACCCCCCATTCCCCTCTTTTCACCCCGAACGGGACAAAATGAAAAGAAGCGAGAAGAAAAATGCCGTAAGGATTTTTACACATACAGGGTGATTCACAAATACGAGGGTTCCCTTAGCAAGCATAAAGCGCGTGTCATGGCGAGAAAAAACTCTTTTGTATTAAAAATGTTGCGCGAGAAAAATTGGCCGAGATATTCGTGTTCAACGTTCGAAAAATAAACAAAGGCCAAAATCGAAGAATGGCGATTTTGTGTTTTTTTTTGCAATGGTGGGCAAAATGAAAAAAAAAATCGATTTTTTGCTTGAAAAGTAACCAATGTAAAATTGATAGCTGATAAAAAAAATTCGGTCTCGGACGGTGAAATTAGATTTTTCATGGAAATATTTCCGAAAAACCCTATTTTCCGCAAAATTATGAGACCCCCTTCGTGTTTTTTTCATTATCAGGGTTGTTTTCATAGAGAAAACGTGTGGAGGTATTGAAATTATTTGTTCTACATTAAAGAGTATTTTTTACAATTTCTTTTATAGGAAAATATCAAGAGGTGTCAGAAAAAAATTAGCCAAAATATAAAAATCAAATCCATTTAGTTTTTGCATATTATTCTAATGCTTGGATGAAGGATTTAATAGAATATTGAGTGTTAAAAGTATGGCCGCAGTCCAAAATGAAACTATCGATTTTCGGTGAGAAAAGTGCTCCATTTTCGTCGATAAAAAAAAATTCCTCCGATCTTGATATGTGGGAAAAGTGCTATATTTTCGTTAATAAAAAAAACTATGCATCGAAAAATAAAAATCCTTCGATTTTGATATGCGAAAGAAGTTTATAAAATTTCAAGTTGATCGGTCCGGTGGTTTTTTCGCGCTGATCAGTGCGGCGGTTTTTGAGATATCGTGGTTACCAATTTTGTAAATCACTCCATTTTGAACGGATCGAATTGAAACGGACAGAGAATATTTCTGAAGTATTCAATTTTGAGAACCTGTCAAAAACCAAAAATCGATATTTTCGACAACTTTAACTAGGTGTAAGTCCTTGATCAGACTTTGAACGCAAATATCGTACGCAATTTTCGTCGCACGATATTCAAAAAAACAAAAATGTTGAAGTTTATATCGTTGCAAGCGAAATTTTGTCGCAACGAAAATTCTTTTTTATATGTTTCTTTATTTACTTTCATTAGTGTACCAAATATGTTTGTTCATATTTCGAATGCCGGTCGCCAAAGAGGCAGCTCCAAAAACAATTGAGGGATTTTCGTAGCTAAAATCTGCTAAAACCATTTTGGGGAAGTCGAAAAAATTCATTTCCATTGCACTCCAACGATGCAGACTTTAATCTCATTAAAAAAAAACTCTTTGCTGGCTGAAGAAACCCTACTAGTTGTGAATAACCCTGTATGGCGGCCATTTTTTTCCTCTCGCTCTCATATGTCTAATACATACATATATACATATATATATATATATATATATATATATATATATATATATATATCTATATCTATATATATATAAGTATCTTAAAAAATTTTATCCGAATTTAATGAAAAAGGAAATAGCATGCATTAAAGGGACCACCCAGTGTCTGTCATATGTTTGCGACAAAACAAGACACTAAATAGATACATTCATACGAAACCACGCATGCGCACACGTGTACGTGTACATAAGCGCGACGTAACGAGGGTCGCCACGGAAGTGCAACTACATTGAGCCTCGACCAAGAGTCACGTTGCTTTTTTTATACATGCATTTCTCTCTTTATATTTCTTCGCATTCCCTCTTTTCCTTGCCCTCCTCGCTCACCCTCGCAGCGTCGTTCCTTTCCGTTCAATGAAAAGCCCGCGCGCTTTTTATTTTTTATTTCTTTTTTAATGATTTTTTCTCTCTTTTCTTTTGCGTCAAGTATACGGATGAGATATATACGAGGGTGAGAGGCATTTCAGCAAATTGCGAATAGCGATTCGCGCGTGTGTGTGTGTGTGTGTGTGTGTGTGTGTATGTGCTATATCGTTGCGGCAACCCTTTAGGCGAGTCACACCTTCCAGCGTAAGGCAGGCGCTTGTATGTCAGGAGGGCCTGCACATGCCCGGATGCAATTCTCGGTACGGCGAATAAATTCAGAACGATGTCGCGAATGAAATATTCAGAGAGAGAGAGAAGGGGGGGGGGATCCAAGAGTGCATAAAGTGCAACACTCCCCACACGTTTAATTGTGCAACCATGCATATTGCGATTACTCCGCAAGTCTCTGCGAATTCATCGAAATGCAATATTGAAATGGAAAATCAACGGTTGCTCTTTCCTTCGTAGAAAAAAGTTTTTTTCTTCCATACAAATGACGAACACCAAATGATCACAACGAATGCGAGAATGAGGAACAAAATACGGTGTTGAAGTTTACATCGATCGAGTGGAACGAAAATTCCTTTCGATTCCTCACTTTTATTATTATCAAAAGCCATATTTTTTACATCGCCAAATGCATATCCTAAAAAAAATGGACGCGTAATTTCCATAGCTTGAAACTGCTGAAATTTGGGAAATTCGGAACAAAAATTTCGCTGCATTCCAGCGATTCAAACTTCAACGTCGTGAATTCTTTCCTATTTTTTAGTTCTACTTTTTTGTTAACTTCCAAAATATTTTGATAGAGCTTGAGGCTGGAGATCTCTATGGAGAATGTGAGAGGAAAAGACTTTGTAGCAATTTTCGTAACTCAAATCCTACAGAAAAATTGGAAAATAATAAAAATGTGATTCACTTTGCGTTCCAATCAAGCAAACTTTGAAGGGGAGGGTTCGAATCGGTGTAATCGGCGGTGAAACAAGCTGTGATTACGGATACTCGGGATTGCCGCTGAATTGCGTAGTGAGCTAACATATTGCGCTATAGGTTTACTCTCAACCCCTTTATTAATATATATATATATATATATATATATATATATATATATATATATATATATATATATATATATATAGAGAGAGAGAGAGAGAGAGAGAGAGAGAGAGAGAGGGAGGGAGGGAGAGAGAGATAAATAGGAAAGATCGACTGCAATGGCTGCTCATTGATTGCGAGTGTCTGATGCAAGACCGAGTCAACCATGACACTATCGCTCGTTTGTCGATGAGGTGGACGTCGAGGTGTAAATAAAGTTGGAGCGATAACACGATAAAGTACTCTCTCTCTCTCTCTCTCTCTCTCTCTCTCTCTCTCTCTCTCTCTCCTCTCTCTCTCTCTCTCTCTCTCTCTCTCTCTCTCTCTCTCTCTCTCTCTCTCTCTCTCTCTCTCTCTCTCTCTTTCTCTCAATATATATATATATATATATATATATATATATATATATATATATATATATATATATATATATATATATATATAGCAATAGGGAGACAGCAAAACTACTATATGCTTATCTATAGTACTTATTCTGTTTGGGTTACGATTGCTCTCTCTCCCTGTCGGCGTATCACTTTCACTCTCGCTCTTTTCTTTTTCCTTTCAAACTTTCTTTTCTCGCTAGCCCTTGAGCCTGACAATAATTGGATGCCTCATTACACAAGTACACGAATATAAATCGAACAGGTGGCCTGCTACTAGACCAATGGTGGACGCATTGGATTAAAAAAAACTTCGCTCATTCAATTCAACCCCACGTTTGTACCGCAGCGAAAATTCTGTCTACGGTCGCAATTATATGTATAGGCTGACCCGAAAAGTGACGTCCAAGAGGAAAATCTAGATGCAACCTATCCGAATCGACCCCACGCATGTTCTACAATCGTTTTTAGTTTTCCAGAAAAAAAAGTCTTTTTTACTTTTTTTCGTGTTTCCCTCGCAACTTTTGTTACTTGTGTTATCGTTACAAAGTGCACTATCGAGGAAAAATAAATGACCGACCGAACACCAACGTAAATGCTTTGGATTTTCATGAAAGATTTAAAAAATAAGCTTGTCTTATCCCAGTCACTGATGTTCAGATGTTAAAAAAAATACTTATACCTATTACCCTAAATGTCTCCGAATGGCTTTTGAAGACTTCCAAGAGGAAAATACGTACACAGAAAAAAAAGAACCAATGCTACAGAAGGTGCGACGAAAAAAAAATTGAAAAATTCTTTTTCGTCAAAACTACAAAAGATCAGAAACCATACATGACGTTACTTTTCGGGCCACCGCGTTTACGATTTTCGGCACATAAATGCATATCCCATGGTGTTCGGTTTACAACATGTCCATCACAGTTTTGACGTAACACCGTGGTTATGCCAGCAACGAGAATAGATCGACGGAATATCTTAATTTCAATGTATACCATGTATGCATAAACGAACCGATTTCCGCCGATCAAATAACGTCAGATGCCGCGGTTCGCGAACTGTCGATGTATGTACCGAGCTTGCGTTGACGCGGTCAGTTGCATCCTCGTGCATACCATATACGGACGAACGTATATACGTCGTCTTGACCTCAAATTCAACGACTCGTTGTAAAAAATTGAACGGACCGTCCTTGATACAGCCAGATGCGCTGATGGTCAACATTACACACATGTAACGGATTAGAAATGTCCTTTACGAATATGCAGGGTGTCCTGTTACGAATGGATAATCCTGCAACTGTCGATAGGTCAGATCATGTACTGCTATATGCTGAAATTTCAGTAAAAGTCCCACGGTTTTCGAGATTTTGGGCTTGATGTTACTTTTTGAAAGAAATTACCTGCATTTGGTTTTTTGCATGCCATTTCTACAAATGATACGAATCGACAATAACTAAGCAACTTTTTGAAGTCATTGGCACGATATGCGTCGTTCATGTTTTTTGTGCCGCAGGCTATCCAAGTCAGATGTTCGAACTGGTTTGTATGACAACTGCATAAGATCTTTTTTTCATGAAGCGTCCTTAAAATTTAAGGTTAAAAAGGAAACTTTTCTAGATAAAACAAATAACCAAGAGTATTTTTTTTAATCGGGTCAAAAAAGTTATCTTTTGTAGAAATGGCATGCGAAAAACCAAAAGCGAATGATTTTCATGTCAAAAACCGTGGAACTTTTACTGATCGGAAATTCCAGCATATAGGGCATGATCTGACATATCGACTATTGCAGGATTGTCAATTTATAGCAGGACACCCTGTGTGTATATACAGGGTGTCCCGAATGGCACGAAACAATATGCATAAACCGCGCATGGTAAATATTGCGCGACATTTGGAACACCCTGTATATAAGTGTGTGTGTATATATATATATATATATATATATATATATATATATATATATGCGTGTGTGTGGACACATGCATAATGCAACGCGCGCATCACATGGTCAGTACATACTCCCAATGTGTTGAATCGTACATGCAAATCGATAATTCACGATTTTAGCCCACGTCCCACCCATGATTCGAGGTTGATCATTTTGACATCTACAATATACATATACACACATATATATATACACACATAAATATATGCGTGTATGTAGATGTCAAAACGATCAACCTCGAGCCATGGGTGCGACGTGGGCTAAAATCTTGAATTATCGAAATGTATATAAATTTTAGACGCAGATCGGGATTTTGATTTGTCGAATTTGGATAGCTCAGTGAGGACGGTGAAGTTCGAATCATCGGAATGCAATGAAAAATCATTTATCTTCAATTCACTCGACTTATTGAGTTATTTGATAATAATAATAATAATAAATAATAATGAATAAGAACATAGTAAAATAATAATAAATAATTAATTCAAAGATGCTTAACTACATTTGCTTACTTAATTGTTTTGTCCAATTCAACTTTTTTCCAAATTTACTCCGCAATAATCCTTGATGTTTTTTTTTCACTTTCCTTATTAGAAATCGGCAAGCTAAATAGGCAAAAAAAGTTGGGACATTAATTTTCATTATTTTATTGGGGGATGTAACGAGAAAATTTCTTTATTTTCTTTATTTTCTTTATTCTTCTAATTCTTTAGCGGAGAAAAAATACAAATAAAATTGTTCATGACATCCCAACGATGGAAACTTCAGCACCATTGGTTTTGATTAGAATGGACAGAATACAAAGCGTCGCTAATAGCTAGAGCAAATTATTTTCGCAAACTTGTAATTTATTGTTGAAATTTCGATTACAGCACTTGTTTAACTGTTGCTTGTCATTAATCCAACCCACGATCAATTGAATCTTCTCAAAAATCCGATCTTTCCAAAAAACCTCCCAATCCGATTAATTCCTATATCATACGAAAAGGAATGTCAATATTTATAAAAAAATACACACGTGCGCAAGATGATGATATTAATATTTTTTTGGCCAAACTCGTGATCTCGAGGATGCTCGTGATAATGATCGGGAATTGGATCGTTTTGTCGCGTGAAGATTGCGGATCGGGGTCGCGTCGCGATGGACGAGCTATACACGGGACTAATAATTCAAGGGGTACCTACATATGTGCGCGAGAAACTTGATTTCCTATCGACGATGAGACCTGACGACGGGGCGAACTGTACAGCGAGCCGGAGTGAGGCGTTTACGGGAAATCGTTGAATCACATCGAGGGAAGAGGGGAGAGGGAAGGGCGGTAGGTGTAATGACGTTGCGACGGAGGGATGCAACGCCGAGGAGAAATTTGCAGGATGACGTGGTCGAATCCTCGCTTACTCTGACGGACAGTCTCTCGGGTGGAGCGGCGTTCTCTTCGGGAACGGGGAGGGAGAGAGAGAGATGGGCAATTTGATGTGAGCTTCGGCATATCGACGAGTTTACCTTTTTTCTGTCACTTTACTCGGCTAGGGCTTTCCATCTTCTTCTTTTAATCTTTCTTTTTCGCCCTTATTGCTTGTCGATTTATCTTTTCTCTCTCTCTCTATCTCGTCCTCTCTCTCTCTCTCTCTCTCTCTCTCTCTCTCTCTCTCTCTCTCTCTCTCTCCCTCTCTTTTCGTTCTGCCAACATGTTACCGATATCGTATTATATAATATTTTATAAATAGCTATAAATAGCCTCCGTTATAAGGATTGTCAACCATATTCTCTTAAATCTATATATAGTATTTAGTTATAAGAACAATGTTTAATGCACAACATTTGTATTCGTATTTGATTTGTATCACCATTTGCTGCAAGGCCTTGCATAGTTAACAAATAATTAATTAATTAATCAATCAATCTCTCTCTCTTGCTATTTTGCCCCCCCCCCCCCCTCTCTCACTCTATTTTGTGTTTGCAACACTGCTATTCTATTTTATTATATTTTTGAAAAATTGCTTTTATTATTTTACCACCGCGTCAATGTTATTTTCTAAAAAACTATTAATAAAACGTTTTATTTATTTGAAGAGTACAAATATTGTTATTTTATTATAAGGTTATGTGTGGAACACAATATTCGATAAATTGCCGCCTCGTCCCTATTTGCAAACGTTCACTCTTTTGACGTAATTTTCCATAATGCATTTTCACAATTTCTATGAGTTGCTCGATCGCGTGATTCTCCATGACCAAACCTCAATACTTCCTCATGCCAGTCGTCAAATATTAGTACTCTATGTTCGCCACAAAAAAAATAGCGCGAAGTTTAAAATGTCAGGTCATTTTGAGACACCCTTTATTAGTCGAAATTATTCCCAATTGCTAAGAACTTCCAAGAGGATAGTACATATATATAAGGGGGGAAAAATAAAACCTATGCTACAGGAAACCTCGTAAAAATTACAAAATCCTTTTTTTCTCGACAAGTAAAGTAGAATGTAGAATGTAGAATGTGGGTGACTCAGATGAGTATTGATACGAGACGTCTAGATTTTCCTTTTGGACGTCACTTCTTGGGCCACCCTGTATAAATATAGAGGAGTGTGTGTGTGGGTGTGTGTGTATATTTTGTACCTCACACTCTCGTTCTCTCGCGTTTTCCGCGCGTTTCCCAGTCCACACTACATATACGCATCCCGATAGCAAAAATGTCATCGTTCGCGCCATGTTCTCTACTCGTACTCATTCCGCACTCACACACGCGTCTTTGCTACGTCCATTCTTTCCGCACACCTCTCGGTCGTTGTCACTTGTTTTCTCTTCTTTTCTTCCCGCTACTTCATACCCTTGCGTGCTCGGTTTTTCTTTTCTTTTTTTTTTCGTTTTCGTTTTTTTTTCCTATATGTGTCGCGGATTGGAATGTAGCACAAGCATGCCTGAGCGGGACTTTTCGATATTACGGTCGCCGCGAAGATTTCCACGTATGGGCTCGCACAATTTTCCTTTTTCTTTGGCTTTGGTACTCGACGAGCTGACGAGTCGATCGACTTTTTCCGAGTGAACGGCCCCTTTATGAGTCCAAACAAGACCGAAGGATTTTTCGAACGGTGGCAGCGATAGGAACAAGGAAACCGAAGGCATTTGAAAAGGCGGTAAACATGAACGCACAAAAAAATGTGCAGAATGAAGAGCGAGAGAGATTGATTGATTGATTGATTTAATTTATTGTGCACAATTTTCGGGCAAATGAAGGAACATTCGGTGAATGAATCGTAGTAATGTAAATATAACAGCAAACAAAATAGTAATAATGATGCAGATGAAAAAAGATCGATGCCGTTAGCGATAAGTATGAAAATTAAAACTAAAAATAGCGCAAATAGCAATGCCGCAAATGCAAAGAAAATTGAAAGATAAAAATATATCGTCGGAAACGCAAAATAATGAAAACAAAACGCAATAAGAAAAACGAAGTAAAACAAATACATGTAAAACTATACAAGTATTTTTTATCATCTAAACTTTAGTGACCACACGGAAAAAAAGAAACAGCTAAAATCACAGTATAAACCGCATAAAAAACAGGGTGCCATATTTCATTGTACAGTAAAACAGAGTAACGTAAATCCTGCCCTACAAAAATGAAGAATTTTCCTGTGCACACTGAGATTTTTACAGTTACACTGATTTATTTACAGTTTGGTATTGTGCATAAATCAGTGATTTCAGTAAAAATATTCAATAGTAAAATTTTGATGAGGTCACTGATTTTTATACTGTACGCAAAGTGCAAGTGTATACTGTATTGAGTACACAGTGATTCATTAAATTTCACAGTGCGGCACCGTAGTTTTACTCTTCTTTCGACAGTTCGTGACGTTATCTGTGCAATCTGAGATTTTTACAGTTACACTGGTTTATTTGCAGTTTTATATTGTGAATACATCAGTGATTTCAGTAAAAATATTCATCTGTAAAATTTAAAAGCGATCACTGATTTTTATACTGTACGCAAATGACGCACGAGGTGAGGCACGTGGCCAGGACACAAAGAATTGCCAGTTGGTAATGCGTGGTTGATGGGACGCGGACATCGAAATTTGTGCGACGGAATTCAAGAAATTATAAAGAAAGAGAATTAAAAAAAAGGTACGTTCTGGTTTAATTAGGACGTCTAGGGTGAGGCACGTGGCCAGGGCACAAAGGATTGCCAGTTAGTAGTGCGTGGTCGATAGGATACGAACGTTGAAATTTGTGCGACATAATTCACTTCACTTTGTTCACTTTGTTCTCACTGTAAAAAGCAACGGTTCAAAACTGAAACTATGTCTGGTGCTAACCAGTTTCTAGAACAGAGGACTTCACTGTTAAAACACTTACATAAACTCTGTCGATATAACTGGCGCATTCATTATACATAATACAGACTAACCAACTGTCAAATTGCAAGTTTTGTTAAATTTATATTACAGTGTTGAACTGTCAAACTTTACTTTTGACTACATTGTATTTTGGACTGTGTGTTCTAGTAAAAGATACAGTAGAGCGGTTCGAGTCCAAAGAGGACAGTATAGGAGCTGTAATAATTTACTTTGAGCAGACTGTATTTTGAGCGCTGTGTTTCAGTAGAGTTTGTTGTGCAATCGCTCGAGTCCAATGCGGACTGTACAGCCCCTGTATTTTGTACTATTTCTTTTTTTCCGTGCACTCCTCTCAAGCCTGTTTTCTAAACTGTCGATCGATATCTAAGGCATTCAATGCAGTACTCAGTTGGTCATTTATTTATTGCTTACCCGTGAAAGAAATTAGGAGGGCAGCCATAAAAAAATTCGGGGCCCATAAGGGTTTGACTATGTATTCCCTACTAGGGCTTTCCACAACACAATCGGACTAGGCCCCAACAAGAAAATAACAGGGTTGGGCAATTTATTCAAAAAAGGTCGTAGTGAGGAAAATGATAAAGGGCCCAGACGGGATTCATCAGGGCAGTGGCTGTTACAGGGCGTACAATATATTTGTAGTCATTGTTAAGAATTTCTAGTTTTTAGACTTACTTCCATAGATGTGATATATTTAAAGTTTAAGGTGTCGATAAAACACTAGGTTAGGTCACTTAGAATAAACATACACGTGGAATTTTACTATAAATAATTTGTATTCTATAAACATTCAAAATGTTTGGAAAATAAATTACGCAATACAAAAATAGTTTTTTTTTAAAATAATTCATGCGTGCAGGAATGACAGCACATATGTACGTACAGCACCGTTTGGTTGCTTCTACATTTTTAATTGAACTAATTTCCGTTCAATGCTCGCGGCGAAATAAACAACATCCACCGAATTTTTTTTAGATAATTCGCCATTCGTAAACTTTAGATGATTTTGTTGGGTAAATGAATTCATTTGTTTTTTTTCCACACTTTTGCTTCAATGTACAAACATTCGTCAGACTCGTTACGTCCGAAAATTTTGTTAATCTCCGCGATGTATCCATTACGCAAAAGCACAACGTTATCTGGCGCTCTCGTGCCAATAAATGTGAAAAGATTGAAAACAATTTTTTTACAATTACTTCTCCATTTTCGAGATACTTCTGACCAATCTCGCTTGATATGTATCCACTAATAAAGCTGATAATTGTAGGGCAGTAATAGGGTTGCTTCATGGCTTCGATCGGGTTCTGTTGAGGCAACCAGTCGTGCCCTGATTCATAAGCCTCCTTAAGCCCTCGTCGACAAAGTGTGACCGGCCTTCAAGGGGCCTGGTCGGGTGCCATAGGACCCTTGCAGAGTAAGAGAAAAATAATCGGGGCCTAGTCAAAGCCCTGGCTGAATTCTTTCACGGGTAACGGTGCACTCCGTAAGGACATCACAAATAAAAGAAATCGTATATGAGTTTGTTTGGGTTTGTTTGATTTAGATATTGCTTCATTAATAAAATGCAATACTACGGCTTGGGTTTGGTTTGTCTGGGTCCAAACAAACCCAAACAAACCCAAACTGCGGGTTTGATTTCGATATTGCTTCATTAATACCAATTCAATACAACTCTTTGAGTTGGGTTAGGACACAAAAGAGAAAAATACTTTTTTCTCGAAAAGTTAAAAAGATCGTAGAGCACACAAGGGAGTCATCCGGATGGATATTAATACGAGGCAATGAGCTTGAAGTTTGCATCGTTGAAACGTCATCAAAATTAATATTTCCGAATTCCTCGAACTTTTTTTTAAAGATACTCATTTAGCGATCTATAATATAAATCTACAAAAACACATTTTGTATAATAATCAAAATATAGAAATGGAAATATAAAACAAAAAACATAACTTTCGTTGGATTCCACGATCCAAACTTCAACACCATACTAGGCATCTAGATATTCTCGTTGGACGTCAAATTTCGGGCCACCCTATACCCAAACACACGCGAGTGAAAACGAAGGGAGGGGAAGAGTAGGGAAAAGCTAACCGCGCTGGAAAACAAGAGGAACGCTGCGCCTCTTCTGTACACCAGTAATCGTTCGTGGCTAAACAAACATCTTGACTGAGTCTTCAAACACTGGAAAACTCTCATTCGTCGCGTAGTTACAGCCTCCCCCAATCTCCATATACTCGTAGATACATGTATACCTGCATATTCATACATATGCATACCTACGCACCTTTCTCTCTCTCTCCCTCCCTCTCTTTCTCTCTCTATATATATATTTTTTTTTCATCCTATACACGTGATGTTCCGGGGTGTCGGTTAATCTTCCAGCGCGTTTGGAAGTGGGTCGGATAAGACAATGGAAAATCCGCGTCATTCTCGAAGCCTGAAGTCTATTCTGTTCGTTCGTGTGCACGTATGTGTGTGGGGGAGTGTGGATCTAGGTGCAAAGGGATGCTACGTCGTATTTTAAGACGGGAGGTGTTCCCGCGGTGTATGGCTCACCGTCTACTGTGTGCAGCACCAATCTCGCGGTAGGCGAGGGAGCTTCTTTTATTATCTTTTTGTCTCGCTTCCCCTTGCTCTCTAGCTCTTTCTTCTTTTTTTAACTCCTGGAGATAATCATCCAGTCATTTGTTCGCAGTAGCCTGCGGAGAAGATTTGTGTGTGTGGGTGTGGGGGTGTGTGTGCGTGTGTGTGTGTGTGGGCGTATAAAACAGCCAGATATACACATCCACCTAAATACCAATCGAGACGATCCGCCTAATACGCGAAGCACGAGCCTTTTGTTCCCCCCGTCCTTTACCTCATCCTATAAAAAATATCAGGACGACAATAGAGAGATGGATAGGAATATAGT
Organism: Ophion costatus; assembly: GCA_951751655.1. Classification (NCBI taxonomy): domain Eukaryota; kingdom Metazoa; phylum Arthropoda; class Insecta; order Hymenoptera; family Ichneumonidae; genus Ophion; species Ophion costatus. The sequence goes on along the minus strand of OX632364.1, from coordinate 31,645,957 downwards.
TACGAGGAAGAGGAAGGCGGGCCTGACCAATGTTATACATGGAATTGTACATGCAAGGTGGCACGAAAAGTGACGTTCGAAAGGAAAATCTACACGCCTCGTATCAATTCCTATCCGAATCGTCCCCGTGTATGTTCTGGGGTCTTGTTTAGTTTTCGAGAAAACATAATTTCTAACTTTCATTTCTAGTAGTCCTGTAGTATAGGTTTTAATTTTTTTCTCTTGCGTATGCACTTTCCTCTTAAAAGTTTTTAAAAGCGATTGGGAGTAATTTGAACTAGTAAACGTTTTTTTTTATCATCTGAACTTTCGTGACTGATCCTCTCAAACCTCAAACCATTTACGTTGGTGTTGAGTTGGTAATTTGTTTATTGCTCAACAGTGCACTGCGTAAGAATAACACAAGAAAGAAACATCGCGATGAAAGGACATACACCGAAGAGAGAGATTTAAAAATGCTTCTTTCTCGAAAATAAAGAAAGATCGTAGAACGTACATGGGGGTGATTTGGAGAGGTCATACAAAAACAAACGTTTTCTGCAAAAGTTGCATAGTTCGAAGGAAGTCATCGAGTGGTAGCTACGAGATTCATTCAGCTAAAAGCGCTTCGGAGATGTCGGGGTCACCGCCGTTTCTTCAAACGGGACCACTATTTTTTCTTTTCAGAATTTCATCAAGGAACTAAAAGGAACCTCAAACACCACATTACATGATAATCGACCAAAATATAGTATAAAAAGTCGTAAACAGAAATTACAATGTTTTTACCATAGGGTCGATTGAAAAAACGGTGCAGACACTGCCTCCTATAAAAGGTGCTCAAAGTGGTAGCCGCCTCTTTGAATGCACGCTTGCAAATCCGATTCGCGTTGATTGTATTGTCTGATCAATCACGTCAGTCTGTACTAACGAACAGGCTCTAATTATTCTTCCTTGCATATCTTGCGCGGTAGTCGGCGCTCCTTCGTACTTTGTGTCTTTCAAAGTCCCCCATAAAAAGAAGTCCAGTGGTGTCAAGTCTGGTTAACGAGCTGGCCAAACCACCCCAGCCCACAACTAATCCAACGGTTAGCTAATTTTCCACTGAGCTTATTTCTTGCAACTAAAGAAAAACGAGCGGGCATCCATCGTGTTGCAACTACATCGTGCATCGTGTGTTCAATGGCAAATCTTTTAACTAAGGTTCCAAATGATGTTCTAAGGAATTGGCGTAAATTTCCATTTAAATGTCCACTGATGAGAAGTAAGCCTGGAATTGACATCACGGGACTTTTCTTTATGGCGGACTTTGAAAGAAATGGTGTACGGTGGAATACTGACTACTGCGCAAGATATGCAAGAATAATTAGAGCCTGTTCGTCGATACGGACTGACGTGATGACGTGATGCCTGAGAAGAGACTACAATCAATGCGAATCAGATTACAGGCGTGCATTGAAAGTGGCAGTCATCATTTTGAGCACCTCTTATAGGAGTAAGTGTTTGCACCATTTTTTAAATCGACTCTATGCTAAAAACATTGAAACTCATTCAGGATGGAGGTCGTGTTATCAGCATTATGCCGACGTTTCGCAAACGTTACAGTCTGCATCATCAGGGCTGAGAGCTCCGATACCGAAGCTCTTGTGTCTCAGGTATTCCATATATAGTTGCAGTCATCGTTCCAGATCACTGCACCCCCCAATCGAGTGTTTATAATTCATCGGTTGGTCAATTTAAATACCGGGAGGATGGTGTGCCAAATAGGATTGACTACCCTCCGTCCCTGTTCAGATTGTCCGAAAATTTTCGGATTCCCTGACTTCTCGGTCTTTCCTGTGAAAATAGCTGTTTGATGGGGCTAGACTTTGGGCTTTGTCGAACCTAATGGAATTACCAGTCTCCATCCAATGTTCGGTCAGAGCTGATTGTGCAATGTGACCATACTTGATACAACCATTAGGGTTCTTTGATCCGTGTACTGATCTTCCTCCCGGTTTCTCCTATGTACACTTTACTGCATGAGCGGGGTATCTTGTACACCCCTGGTGCGCTTAATGGTAGTTTTTGGTCTTTCGCACTCTTTTGTAACGTTGGCGAAACGTCGGCATAACCTCAACACGGCCGCCATCCGGAAGCCACATACTTTTGTAATAACATAAAGAGCCGTGGAAGTCTTAAGAATAAAGTTGTAATTACTGTTTTATCGATTTTGCATGGTAAATCTATATGGATCATATTGAAATTCAGTGTGCGAACTTATTATTTTTAGTTCCTTGATAAGATTGTGGAAATAATCGTGGTGCCATTTAACAAAAATGGGGTGACCTAGAAATCTCCAAAGGGCCTTCGCCTGGATGAGTCTCGTAGCTACCACTCGATGACCCCCTTCGAACTATGTGCAGCTTTTGTAGGAATAGTATTCTCCTAAGTCTGATAGGTTGGAAAATACTTCCACTGCTAATAGTCGTTGCCGGACTCGGTACATATGTACACATACACACACGTGGCTCTGCAATAATAACGGAGGTGTAAGATCTTCGAAATGTGGAGATCTAAGAAAAAGGCTGCTATTGAATGAGAGTGGTATAGTGGTCACATTCTACACCCAGCTCTCGTAGATACATCACAGGCACTTATATTTCATTTTGTTTTCTTTTCTAATGGTGCAATCTCACCAGTTTTTAGCTATGCCAAAGGGTTCGTAGTGTATATGAATTTCGTAAATCGTACAGTCTTCCTACGAGGTAAGTGAATTCGTCGCCTGTATAGAGAATAGACACGTGGCTCGTATCACGTGCATATTTGAACCCCGTTTCACCAGTTGATGTATGCACGCGCTCGCGATTGTGCACCTGGCAATTTATGCGGCACTCCATAACGCGGCGTTTGTTTCACTCGCTTTCTGGCATATCATCGTCATTAAGGGTATTGAGAGTGGCGTCTCGCACAGGGGTTTGTCGCCACAAGCTCGCGCAGCAATGAGCTATAGACCTTTGGGAACATATTCACGCGGCTTTGAAATGCGTCGGCACTCAGCGAGACACGAAAATATCGAGTTAAGTCAGACGAAAGGAGAAACGGAGAAGGGCGTGCTTGAATTCCCGATTTTAACGAGGCTAAGGATTCTGACAACGTGTCGAGAGACCCAGGATATTCTGCTTTTGTCTTGTGGTGGCTCAACTTCATGAATCCTTCTCCCTCCCTCCCTCTCTCTCCCCCTTCCATCAACATCCAACCGGCCCGCTCATCGACCAACTTTCATTGCCCTGGGCTTGACGGATGCAAGTTTCTTCCTATACACACGGGAGTAATCTACGTCAGGACCGATGGGCAACTTACCCTTCGTGAGAGAGTGGCGATGGTGCGCGGAGCTGGACCTTTGGTTGGTTTCCTCAGGAGCGGCTCCAGCTGGAGAAACAGCACAAAAAAGGTAATTCGGATTTTAGTTCCATCCGTGTATCGACACTGCCTTATGTTCTAAATATTCATCAACCGGTTGACTCTTTTGTTACTCCACAAATTCGACATACATTGTAATATCCTTATTGGGAGACTGCATAAGCTTGGAATTGTTTAAATATAATCTTGATTGGATGGTTCTGTAGTATGGGGTCTTAACTTCGATTTGCGAAGGGTCAGATCGGATGGTTTTTGCATATATTCATCCATTTATTAATAACAAATGCTCAATGTTATTTTTCCGGCGAATAACAATTTTTCTTCTACAGTTTGCCTTCTACGTAATTTTAAAAACGTCAAAAAAGTATCCGGGCGGACGAAAGTTTATTATTATACTACGAGTAAATTTTTTTGTTTTCCATTCCAGATGACTGTAGTTGCCAGAACCATCTGCACCCATTAGCCATGGAGCAACGACGAGACTTTGTTTGAATAATAACAACTTATTTGTTTATCAACATTTTTCAATACAAATAAAACTCAAAGTTGACCTACTATACATTAACTGTATGTAAAATCCCGATCCCGGTCCCAATATCCTCGTAAGGAGAAAAAATAAAAAATGCATCATCGAGCTGTTTGTTTGGCCCCAGCTTTGCAGAGGCGGTAAAAAAAAATAAAAAAATGAATTTTAACAGACGAAAAAGAAAATCATTATTCGAAAATACGAGTGGCCATATATGAGTGAGGTTTATGTGTTGTTTTTAGTTTACACACACGCACACATACACACACGCGCGCGTGTACATATATACATATATTGCATTGATGTATGCCACACATATATTTGTGGCACCATAGAAATGGATGAAATTTCGCACGCATAGCTTCGCGTTCATGTATATATGTATGTATATATATATATCAATATTGGGAATTCCTCATTCACACTCTATATATAACGAAAAGGTGGAGATACGGGTAACGAGGACCCGGCTTTATCGACGATACGTCCGGTATGTCGGCGGGTGTTAGCTGCAAATGCCGCGTCTCTACGTGCCGGAAAGCTGCACATACGAACTTGCATTTCATGCACACGTTTATGTATCGATGTGTGTGCCTTGTTGTATATAGGTATATATGTATATATATATATATATATATATATATATATATATATATCGATCGCCTAGAAACAAAAAGAATCGCCACTAACCCAGACATAACGTTGCGTTTTAAAGCCCATGGATTGTACAAGTTCCTTTGTTTACCGAGCATCAGTCGCACGCGTGCTGCACGTCTGGACAGATTCTGCTCGTAAAGTCAAAAGATCGTAACGGTTGGGCATTTGCGCAACGATAAATCGTTGGTCGGTCTATCTCGAATGCGGACCACGCGATGGTATTTTACGTGTAGTATGGCGCGGTTTCAGGAAGCAAAGCTGCGTCCATGTATGAGGGTGAATATACAGGCTAACCCGAAAAGTGACGTCCGAAAGGAAAATGTATATAGATTCCTCGGATCAATATTCATCCGAATTACTCCCGCGTATGTTCTACTTTTTTTTAATTTCGAGAAAAAAGGGTTTTTTTTTTAATTTCTCTCCTTTGTGCATCTACTTTCCTCGCGATTTTTGTTTACTCGTGTTATCGTTGTGAAGTGCGCTGTTCAGCAATAAATAAATGACCAACTGCAACTAACGTGAATGCTTCACAGGGAACATCACTTAGGCGTTTGCCTTCGATTTTGTTGACACTCATATATGTGATGAACTATTGAAAACTGTTAGACACGTATCTTTTTTTTTATTCGCGGAAAAACGGTTGTCCCTCAAATAAAGGCGTGTCAACCCTTAATTTACTTTTCCCCCATACGTCTATAGTGGATTTTTCATCGCACCACATTAGAAGAATTTTGATTTCTGTTCCATCCGGATCGGTAGACTGCTTGTGGGTGAAACTTCAAAATCACCCCTCGACATGCGTTGCTTTGGGGGGTGGTTTCCCCAATTACAACCGTTTTTCCGCCGATGAAAAAAAGACACGGTCTAACAGTTTTCAATGCTTTATTACGTATATGAGTTTCAACAAAATCGAAGGAGGATACTTAAGTGATGTGCCTTGTTAGATTTTCATCAAAATTTTAAAAAAATGGCTCCAAGAGGATCGGCCACCACAGTTCAGATGATAAAAAAAAACACTTATGAAAGGTGTCTCAAAATTTCCTGACTTTTTATTTTACTAATAAAACGTATTATTTTTTGAAAAGTACGAATATGGAGGTTATGTGTGGCACGCACAGGTCAATCTCACACACATATTCTTGTGTCAATTGGATCTTGTAAGCATGCACGTGCAGATCTTTCGTAGAAATTCGCTGCAGAGGGCATCTTGAAATGTTCAATTGCTGAGCACGATGGCGAATCGCGGTGGAAGGGCACCTCGGAAAGGAAGGAAGGAAAAGTACATATACAAAAGAGAAAATAATTAAAACCTATGCTACAGGAAAACGCGAGAAAAAGAAATGATAAATTATTTTTTCTCGAAATGTAGTAAAAGATCGTAGAACGTACATGAGGGTGATTCGGATATGTATTGATACGAGACATACAGATTTTCCTTTTGAATGACACTTTTCCGGGCGCCCTGTATATATATAATATTTTTTAGAATTTTTCAGACGTACCAAAACCACATGTAAAAAAAGACAACTCCCCTCTGGGTACTCAATTGATACTTTTCTAAAAGCTTATAAACGAATGATCACCAAAAAAAACCTGCCGAAAATTCCCACAATCTCAGAAATAAGCTATATTCACTGGCAAGAATAATTATATTTTTGTAAATAAAAAAAAGACGACAATTGCTCGAAAAAAATGTACGACAGTTGGCATATGCATAACGGCTTTCAGAAAAGTATCAATTGAGTGCCCAGAGTGGTAGTCTATTTATACTTGATCGTTTTTGGTAACACGTGTGAAAATTTCGAAAAAAATATCTTAAAATGAACATAACTCAGAAACCCTTTATTTTCGACCCCTAGATGGCAGAAGTTAATTTGTGGCATGTTAACTCTAGTATAACTCCTTTCGACGGATAGGTTGAATTTATGTACGTACGGTCCGAGCACGATCGATCGCTGCCCTACGAAATGAACACCCTCGATGGAAGCTTCGCAATAATACTGAGGAAAACTCGCTAGGTTTGACTCCGGTACACACACCTCGAGGTAATATAAGCTGATCCGCAATCAAGAGAGCCCATCCAACCCCCGGGCGACGTTTTCTCGGGAGAAAAGAGCAGGATGTCGTCAAATTGTCAAACATATATATATATATATATGCACACATGAGCTTCGCATATCACGATTTGTGTGTGAACACACAGCCGACGAAATGTTTCGAGGGCTTGTGGAGCAAGTCACGCAGCAGCTTGCGGCACCGAAATCAACGAGCCTCAAAATTTAATTATCATGTTTGTGAAGCTGCGTAAAGGATATGAACTTTTCGATTATCCGATTTGTTGATTATTTTTTTTCATTTTTTCTCGGAATATTAATACCAGATTTGGTTGAAGATTGACAGCGATACTCGGCTTACCTTTCAGACATTGAAAGTATACATATTCAAGAATATGTAAAAAAAAATGGCAAGTTAAAATATTAAAGATTCACCACGTTACGGACGATTTAGTGGGAGCAGGTAGCGAAACGATTTACGTATGGCAAAACTTCCAATCGCGTTTTCATCGAAATTACTTTTCTCGACCTGGCCGGAATCGTAACTCTAGCTTTAGGTGTCCGATTTTCAATTTAAAAAAAAACAAAATTACCGTCATTTCAATAGCTGACGTTGTACCTAGCCGTTCTTTCTTTCATTTCAGTATTTTTCAAGCCGCCCAATATAAGTAAATATGTCGCCAAAATTACACTTTTTTGGACACTCGGTATTTTGTGAATTTTTGTTTAAATAAACGCCTAGGTACAACGTGAATATATTTATATATAGTGTAGAACGTTTTTATTTTTATTATTCAGACCAACCATTGTCAGATTATCGATCCGGCAGTGGAATCACATTTTTTATACAGAGGCTTGATTATGACTCTATAACGTTAACTTTTTATTCTTTTGAAATACTAATCACACGAAATAAATTCAATGTATGCTTTATAACATAGCTTTTTTCCAAATACCAAATTTGAAATATCTAGTAGACAAAAAAAATCAGAAAAAATTACTTTTTTTCGGTCCACCACAGCGGTGCCCTCCCTCAAATCATGTTTTTTTATTATTATTTTTCATATGTATTGAATCTTCACCTACTTTTGTATGTGGGTATATATCTATTATTGTTGTTATCAGTAGTGAACCAACAATCGGAATAATAACAATAACGATTGCGATATTATTATTGTTATTATTGTTGTTGCAGTATTGAAGAAATACTAATAAATTCGATCACTCGAAATGGATTAATAAACGAAAGGATTGTTTCATTCGTCCCGTGCCCTTCGCTTCGGGGGGCGGCTGGCGGAGCACAAAGAGAGCTTATTTTTTTCGAAAAACGTGATTGGTCTATCGTTCATTCGCATCGTCATGGGTCAGCGATCAATCGATCAACTAGATAGCTCTTTCCAGTATTGTTCTGTGGCACCTGGTGTGGCGATATATCGAGGGCGATTGAAAAAAAAGAGCGAACAAATCGGAGGCTCCTTCAACGCTATCATTGCAAGCTCACGATGGGAGCCGCCAACTATGGGATTTTTCGCTCCCTCATGCGGGCATACGCGCACAGGTGGAAATAAAAATCGGCGGCCATGTCGTTCTGTAAAGACCTCGGAGTTTACGTATCGACCGTAGAGGGAGAGTGAGAGAGAGTGGGAGGGGTAGGGATGGAGAGAAGGGAGTGAAAGAGCTGGAGGGTCCCGGTGCGACGTTTCGTAGCGGCTGAACCTCGACATTTGAGGTCGATTCAGTCCAGCCTTTTCGAAGGGAATCTCGAGGGTGAGACGTGAGAGAAACACCTCTCAGTATCAACGGCCGAGCCTTGCAATTCCCACGGCTCCGCCCTTTATATATATATGGGATATTCCACCCCATTTCATCTAGCCCGTGACCCAGACCATTTTCTATTTTCTTGTTTTTTTTTGTCGTAAAAGTGTACCCCATGGAAGGAATATCCACACCAATTGTTAGATTTTTATCTCTTCGCTTTCGGGAGTTATAATTTTCCAAAAAATGTCAATTTCGGAAGTTTTTGAAACGTTTGAACGCTCATAACTTCTAAACCAATTGTATAATTTTTTTTCACTTCGAAATATACTTTCGTTAAAAAATATGAAAAAAATTATCAATTATCAACGTCGTCGTTTTTTTTCTTCTAAAGTGAAAACAATTTTTTTTTAAAGCTGATTGCCTTTTATTTTTTTCAAAACATTCTCCAAAATAGTGGTGGTCCACTATTATGGACCATCGATCTCTCGGACTATGAATAAAAAAAAGTGCTGCTGGTAGTAGTAAAGCGAAAAAAGCGATGGTGGTGAAAGAACACTGATAAAACTTGTTTATTTGTTGGCAGTTTTCTACCAACAAATCCGGCACTTTCGGAACCAACTAAATAAACCTGTTTAGCCGACAATTGAGATTTTTCTTCCGTCATTATTGCACATCTTACTTTTGTCACCAATCGAAACACTAACGTAAAAACAATCGACAATTTTTTATGAGACGCATTGAAAAATGTCGCGGCTTCCGGTTCGTGGCGCTAGTGTGAAGCTTGCAATTTTGCGCTACGAGCTACCGCATGCTGCCGCCAGGTGGCAGCGTGTGCTATGGCGCGCACGTCGCTTAAATAATAAAATTTAAGTTCAGACAGCGATACCGCTTGAACGGTTGTGCTAAGCTAATTGTTCGTAAGGACTTTTTTTGTAGGGAATTCAATTCTCTATCAGAATATCTTAATGGCATTTTTGTGAGATTTTTTCTGAAGTTTTACTACGACGTTCAGAAGTGCCAATATTTTCCTGTGTTATTCTTATGGAAAATATTCAAATGCAATGCGCCGTTCGAAAATTTTTTTTTCTGAGCTCTCCTTCGAGGATTATTCTTTTTTTTACCTCGATTCGCCTATTTTTGGTGGATAACCGAAAAAAAATATCGATTTTTTTCCGCACACCCTAATATATATATAATTTCCTGAATCCTTCTGAGAGTGGGAAGATGTCCTTTGAGGACATGCAGATAAAAGTCAGGAAGCTGATAGCCAATACGATAAGCGCCGATGTCACGCTGGTACACGCGTTCAGACGAGCAACGTACAAATGGAACACGAATATTAAGGGAAAAGCGGATCGAACGGGTTTCCGGGTCTTTTCCCATGCAATTCCGCCTGCAATCGCAAGGGTTTTATTCACGTCATACAGAAAGTTTAGCCTCACGCGCGATTTATACAAAATATGAAGGGATGCTGAATATAGGATCTTCTTATCGGCGGAAGGAAAAGTTGGGAGGACGGGAGAGGGAGGATTTTTAAAGAGCCCATCTGGGGCGCATCGGTTACGATGCTGAAGCCTTTTGTGACAAGCTCATTAGTTCGTAGTCTGGCTAGAAAGAGAAAAGAAAATCTGCCCCATTCTGTCTTGGCTGACGGAGGGATTTATGAGGATTTAAAGTTCGCTGTATACTGGCATTTTGTTTAAGCGCGTCGAAAATTGCCGGATAATTCGTCTCTGAGAGACGGTCCTCAATTATATGTATACAACTATACTTCAAGTAGGAGAGCGGTGCTCGTCTTTTTTCTCTCCTTCGCTATCTCGCAATTTACTTGCCTCTCTCTCTCTTTATCCCTCTTGCTATGTCTCTCTCTCTAACCCTCACTTACCCCACACACCCCTCTCTCTCTAGCCCCTATTTTCTCTCCCCTTCTCTCTCCCTCCGATCCCCCTATTTTCTCTTCGTCTTTCTCCCTCTCAATCTCTCTCCAACCCTTATTTGCTCTTTGTCCGCCTCTCCCTATCGCTATCTGCCACTCTCTCTATCTACCTCTTTCTCTCGCTCTCTCTATTCGCAAACTATTTGACCGTCCTCCGTTAGCTGCGCGCTTTACTCGCGGCTCTCTTGCCCAGCGTACATTCTTCATTCCTCACTGTCGTCTTTATGCATTTTTGTTTGAATCCGACGTAAATTTGCCCGTTTCTGCGTGCGAATCATGGCTATGACATGGCGTTTGCATTATATTCATCCGAAGCGTTTCTTCCTATTGCGGTTTACCGGCTAACTATGTATCTCGATATAATGGCTAGTATAACTTACTTTATATTTGTGTTATTATATTAACTATGTATCCTGGTGTTAACGGCTGCTATATCCTACTTGGTTTTTGGATTATCTTGCATTGCTTTTGACAAATATGTAAATTTAAGGATGTTGAGTCCCTATGAAACATGTTAATGTTAATTGTTCAATAAATAGCTTCTTAATCGTCATGAAATTTTTACACGACCTCCTGAATACTTCATGTAAAAACATACCTAATTTTCAGAATTCTATCATCATTACTTCAACCTTCTTAAGGGTTGAAATAAAAAATGATAAGAAAATTATGAAAATTTTGTATGTTTTTGTATGAAGTATTTAAGAGGTCGTGTTCAAATTTCACGACGATTAGGAAGCTCGTTATAAAAACATTAACATTTTGTTAAGAACAATTTTTAAAAGAAATAAAAAAAAATGTATCAATAAACTTCGTTTTGTTTCCGTTGCTTTCAGTATATTGTAGATATTATAAAATTGAGCGGTCAAAAAAAAAACACTTATTGCAAAGTTACATCAGTTTCCATAAAACAACATTTAATTTGTGAATGTTAATTGTTCAATAACGAGCTTCCTAATTGTCGTGAAATTTTTACACGACCTCTGAAATACTTCATACAAAAACATACCAAATTTTTAGAATTTTATCATCATTTGCGATTTGGGACTCAACATCCTTAATCGATCTTAGATTTACGATTGGCTCAATACGAACCCTTTAACGAAGTATACTTATTCACCTACTAGTTATTACTTCTCTCCGGTATATTCATTCTCTTAGTTAAAAACAGAGATCACTGTTATTGTACAAGGTGTCTCAAAATGACCTGGCAATTCAATTGATTAATAAAACGTATTATTTATTTGAAAAGTGCGAATATTTTTCTTTTAATATAAGGTAGAAACAGGGAGGTTACGTGTGGAACGCAATAACCGATAAATGGTGGCCACGTCCCTGTTTGCAAACGTTCACTCTTTTGACGAAATTTTCAATAACATCTTGGCCTAATTGCGGACTAATTTCATTAACGGTGCGTCCAATTGTTTTCTTGAGTTCCGGAATGGTCTGTGGATCATTGGCATACACTTTCCCTTTCACCAAACCCCAAAGTAAGAAGTCCAATGGCGTCAAATCGCACGATCTCGGTGGCCAATTCGCATCGCCGCAGCGCGAGATAACCAACCATCAAACTTCGTCTGCAATAACTATGCAGTAACAATGCAGCAAATAACAATTTCTATGAGTTGATCGATCGTGTAATTCTCCATGACTAAACCTCAATACTTCGTGATGCCAGTTGTCAAAGATTAGTTCTTTATGTTCGCCACAAAAAAAAATGGCGCGCAGTTTAAAACGTCAGGCCATTTCGAGACACTTTATATATGATGTTGAAGTTTGCAACGAAAATGAATTCTTTTTCATTGATAACATTTCTTTTTGGTCCATTTAGACTATGAAAATCATTCGAACGTTCTTCCATATTTTTTTTACACCTTTAAGACCTCAACTTCCGAAAAAGAACTTTCGAATAATGAAGAAAAGAATGAAGGAATGAGAAACAAAAATCGTTGCTTTCCAACGTTACAAACTTCAACGTCATCTTTATATAGTATGTACTCTTATTTCGCCCAAAAGTGATTGTACTAGGGCATAATTAAATAATCAATCAATCAATCAATCTCTCGGCTTCTCTCCCCCCCGCCCCCCCTCTCTCTCTCTCTCTCTCTCTCTTACCCTCTTTCTCTCTGGACTGGTGGATGAACGCAAACGTCAGTGATACTAGAAACCGACGAGCTATTAAAACGTCGCGAGTATTCGCGCTCGTTCGCGGTAACAAGATGGAAAACGTGCCGAGGGTAGAACAGACCTCGAGGCGTATCAACCCCTGAGGTGTCTGGAACCCCGAGCTGCCAGTAGAGTGAAATGAAAAATTACGCGAACCGGCGAAACCATAATTTAATCGGCACTAGCGTGTCATATTCACAAGGACGGGGAACTCTCCAAATTAAGTCGTCAATTTTATTTAGAGTATATTTACAGCGGACAAAATATCCATTCCACCATAAATTCTTCATCGAGTTTTTTTTCGCTGAATTTCTCGAAATTCACTCGCTTGCGTGCCGGATCGGTCGAATCGTTCGCTGGCTGACGTGAGAGTTACGCACGATGATAAATCACTTCGATGGGAGCTGGAGATCTGCGTGTAATTTATATTGATGGTGGAATACATGGAGGAGGCATCAAGATAAAACAAAGAAGAGAGAGAGAGAGAGAGAGAGAGAGAGAGAGAAGGGAAGATTGGATACGATACACATTATAGGATTGGTAGGCGAATGCCTGAGGCAAACCCACTGGAATTCCGTAGAGACGCCCTTTCGGGGACAATACGTCATGCTGGAAGAGTCTGCGAGTCAAGCCGATCCAATTCTTAGTCCCGAAGAGAGCAGGTGAGTGTGTACACCAGTTGGAAAAGCTCCAGGGAGGATGGCGTGGGAGGAAAGGGGGGGGGGGGGGGGTAGCGAGAGAGGGGGAGAGGAAAAGCACAGCGTCCGACCGCAGAATGTTTGCCACATCACCCCCCGTACCTATAACATTATATATCCACTATTTATGTATGTAGAATACGCACATACTGTGCACGATACATCTAGCACAAGTCAGGAGACGGGCTTTTCGAACAGGGACGTTGAATAAAGTGCGCAGCCTACGGAATCCTCTTTTGCTATATGTATAGACGTATATAGATTGGGTGTGTGTATGTACATGTATGTGTGTAGAATGCTACCCAATAAAAGGACGTAACCAACAAAGTTTCGAAGCAAAGTCATTCTGAACCACAACCTTTTTATCGCTCGAGAACTTTACGCATATACGTCTGTAGGATACCGCGAGTCTGGAGCAGCATGGTACGTGCTGTTAAGACACAAGTATACGCAAGGAGCTGACTGAAAAAGCACTCCATCTTTCTACTATACGCAGCAGAGGAAGGAAGAATAAAATTGTCCTCCATGGAAACGACGAACGATGAGAAAAACATATACACTTTATACATATAGACACTTGTCCTTCCGATCGTTTATGCGATGTGCCATAAAATCTGCGAGGGCCACAAAATCACGTGCCAGATACACTCATACAGGGTGACTCGAGTAGTGACGTTCAAAAGATAAATCCAAATGCCTCGTGAGGTGTCAAAGTTTGCATCTTTGGTTTGCAACGAAAGTTTTTTTTATTTTGCTTTCTTTATTTTCATTATTATACACACTTTCTTTTTTGTAGATTTATATTATAAATCGCTGAATAAGTATCGTAAAAAATAGATTGAAGCTTTTTGCAGGCTTTTTTACTTTACGAGAAAGAAGCGTTTTATTTTTATTTTTCTGATTTGTGTATGTAGTTTCCTCGCAATTTTTTACGCGTATTGTCGTTATGAAGGGCATCGTTGAGCAATAAATAACTGACTAACTGAACACTAACGTGAACGACTTAGATTTTGATCAAAAGTTTGAAAAATTGGTTGAGGACGTTCAGCCACTAAAGTTCAGAAGATAACAAAAATGCTTATACTAGTCTAAATGGCTTTCAATTGTTTGTTATTTTTTTTTATGTCGCATTTATTGCTCGTTTTTTACGTTATAATATTTGATATTATTATCAAAGTAGGCTTATTAAGGCAAATCGTAAGTAAAAACATTGTAGATTAAAACAATAACAATTCAATATATTTTCGGCGTAGCAAAATATACATTTTCTGCGTAAATATAAAAAGAGGCTCATTGATAGTGTGTATACATCCACCGGTGTAGACGAAGGAGAAGAAAATGAAAACCTATGCTACATGAAAATTGGGAGAGAAAAAATGAAAAATGTTTTTTCTCAAAAGTTGAAAAAGATCGTAGAACATACAATATCGATCAAAATCGATTTTCGATGACTGAATAATTGCAACATTTTATTGAAAGACACAAATTGTATAGAGTACACAAATAGTAAAAAATAGAGTTTTATTATAAAAGGGATGTATTTGGAACAACAAAATTGTAACGAAGATGCTATATAGCTTGATAGAAAATGAATTATATTATTCTAACTAGTCGTGCTCACGACTTCGTACGCAGACCCCTGAAATGCAGTTCAAATAAAAACTAAATGTTACTTCGACTTGAGATCTATATTTGTTCTGAAAACTTCACATAAAATTCCAAAAATGGTCTTAATGCATGGTGTTGAATATTGCATCGTTGGAATGCAACGAAAGTTTTTCCTCACATTTTAAGTGCCTCACTTCTATTGTTATGCCAATTGTTTTTACACATATCAATATTGTAGGATCCTTGAACAATTTTTTTAACAACCAATTAAGGAATTCATGTAGGCAAATTTTGCCGAAAGACATAAAATCAAATTCATAAGTATTTATTTTTATTACGTTCCAACGATTCAAACTTCAATCTTATCTTAATGCATTCCATCACTTATCCTTCATCCCTCGATAAATTTTTTGGAAATGTTCTCAGTGTACATACATGCAAAGTTTATAGTTTTATTATATGTATATAAATATAGAATAATTTTGCAATAATGCAAAGTGATCGAAAATTTTTTGCCATTGTCCAAAGTGATGGAAAATTTTCGACCAATCCTGAAAGTTGGGGTGATTTGGATAGGTATTGATACGAAGCACCTAGACTTTCCTCCTCTTTCCTTTTGGACGTCACATTTCCTCCACCATGTATATGTGTGTACGCCCCCGTTCGTCTGTACGTATACGTTTATACGCATTTCAGGGTCCATAGAACGTTCAATCAAGATTTTATGCGTTGCGACACGAATTGAACGTTTGTGGGTCCAAATGGCAGATTTAGTGGCCATTGAGCACTGAAAATTGACAGGGAGGCTCGCCCGAAGCGGTTGGTGATCATTTTTATCACCGTTGCTTGATCCACTCACGGGAAGGCGCGCTCGCTGTAGGCTGTGAAAGATACTCGAAGTGCGTCAAATTTCGAGATGAAAAAAACCGCGATGAAAAAAAAACGGAGAAAAGAAAAAATACAGCAAGGCGAAATCTTGAAACGAGCAAGGTCTGTTGTATGATTGTGATGCCGGTGGAATTTTTGGTTTTGTCTTCAGGACTCGTCGGAAGTAAAGTTATCGTAATGGAAGACTTCTGGGGGTGGGAGAATTAATCGATGATCGAATGGATAGAAAAAAAAAGTTTCTCGATACAATTGATTCGTAGAGGACTCGGACCTGTTGACGTTTCATATGTCTGTATGTACGTGTGTGCAAAACGTCATTGGACAGCCTATGAACGCCCGAGGCATGAGCTTCCTCAGCGATATACGAGTGCACGTTTTATCGGAGATTTATATCGTTCCGACTAGTATGACAGGAGAATGGAGAGAAAAGCTCGATGCGTCGGTTCGCAGATTTTTTTAAATTAAAAAATCTTTTTTCCTCGTTTCTCGGTCCCTTCTTTCCTGCTCGAGATTTTTTTTTTCTTCATTTTGCAGTCCGTTGTATCCATCGATCCGGCCTTTCCGGTCCAACGAATCGAACGAGTGTAACAGATTTTTGGGGCTCGCATTGGCGAACGTTGCAAAAATTCAGCCCGACCCGAGGCCAAGTGCTATAGTGCTCTTGAAGGACTCTCGTCGAGAGCTTTATCTTGAAAATTGTTGAAATCTTTTTTTCTCTACGTTCCATTAGCGGAAATTGAAGAATAACATTATTTGAACGATTCCCTCCGACGGATTATCACGATTTGTACGAAATTTGTTGGTAAAGTGCTCAATTGATTTTTCCATAATTTTTTTTACACCAATCACCCACCGTGATTCTTGTCTTTCCTTGAGGGGTGGCTTGCCCCCTTAAGACCGTTTCCCTGCCGATAATAAAAATACGCGTCGAATAGTTTTTTTATGCTTTATCACATATAATGATAATTTATCACATATATGAGTTCCAACAAAGTCGAAGGCGGACACTTACGGCCACTTCAGAGGTCAAAAAGGGCATACCTTGTGATTTTTTTCAGCGAAGCCATAAAATAAATCGAAATTACAATATAAGGGTTTTATTATACACGTAATTGACTATACAAAATTATTTTTTCACAACGATACATGTTAAAATGGCGACCGTGCAGCATTTTTCCGATGATGCCTTTATTTGCGGAAGGTCAACGACTTGACCAACAGCTCCTATAATTTTTGAGTTATGATGAGGCACTAAAGTTTTTTCGATTATATATAAGAATCGCTATAGAAGTGCGTAGGATTTTTCAGATATATTGTTTTTTGTCAAAAGGGCGCATTTCTAAAACAAAAAATTATAAAAGGCCATGAGAAAATCGTCAGAAAATTGTTTATAAAAAAGGAACTATGCAATATAATTTAAAAAATCTACGTAGTGCCTTAGAAAATGTAGTTCTGAATATACAGTTAAAATTTTAAGTGAAGCGGTTGAAATTTGTTTGAGTTATGAGTCCGGCCGGCTTGAAAAATGTAGTTTTGAGATAAACGCGTTTAAAGTTAATAGAAAGTCACGACATGAATAATGTTTCAATACCTTTAATCTGCGATGCTTCCAGATGAATTCGAAAATCGAATACTTAGAGATTTTCCGCACCCATAATCGTTCGAAATAGAAGTGTGTAGGTACTAAGGTACTTTTTTAACGAAAAAAATCGATTTTTGGAAAATCCTAGAGTGGCCTGAGGCCTTGATTGATGTTCCTTGTAAGATAATTCATACTCTCTCCCCAATATGGATGTACTCAGTGTCCATACAAAATTAACAATATCGTTAAAATGTCGATGGAGCTGGGACTGAAGAATTCGTGATCAGCGGACAATTTTCCGTCGATAGAGATCTTGTCAAATCGATACGCCTGAAAAATTAAATTGGTCCGAATTGATTGAACCAAGGAATTGAAATTGGTCCGACTCTGTGGTGCACAGTTTTCAGGTTTGACGGGTCATTTTTTAATAATACTTAATTTTCAATAATTAGTGATCATTTTCAATAATTCTTAATAATTTTTTTATAATTTTTAATACTGTCACATATTTTTTTATAATGCTTAATCATTTTTAATCAGTTTTCATCATTTTCAATCATTTTTGTAAATGTTTATACAATGCCGTGCCGCTAGCGTAATTGACGGGTCAGAGCACCGCGGACCGCCCAGTATCAAAGAAATTCGAGGTCCTCTGTACCCAAATGTCAAAGGGCATGACAAAGTGTGGGGGTGAGAGATTGGAACGCACTTTATTATTCCCGTACAAGCTATGGCGACCATGAATGCAAAAAAAAAAATTATAAAGAGGCAAAGAGTTCAAAGTACTACGTGAGCAGGTAAAAAACCTATGGAGGGCCTCCATGGGGAACGCAAAGGGCGATCGATCGATAAAGACACGTGGTGAAAGGATTGGATTGCGCGGGATGCGCGCCCCGTACGTTCCACCGATTAGACACATTTCGTACGGTCCAGTGTGCCCTGTGGATTTCATACGAGTTGGCATTTGCGCTAATGTATTCCGGGGAAACAAGCCACCCGCAGAGTTTAATCCACAATGACGGAATCCGCGCGTACCGGTGCCTAAATACGCGGAGACCTCTCGAGGTCAACAGATAGCAATAGAACGGATTTCATTGTCCAAATTTGTGTGTATGTTTTTGATTGATTTTTATCAGTTTGAACTTATGTTGGCAAAAACAAAATGAATTATATAAGCAACTGATTGCGAACAATATTATTTATGTTTACGAATAAAAAAAATATACATAATAATCTATGGATATAATTTTCTACCGGACAATTGCATATTAATATTGATTATTTATGTTCAGAACAAGATCAAATTAACTATGTAGACTAGTTATAATTCGCATAATTTTCCCATAATTTTTTAATTTATGTGATATATCAATGGAGGTAAAGGTAAAAACACCTTTGTAACGTAAAGACGAGCTTGTGGCCCCAAATGAACTTCACGAGGAAGTTGAGAGATTACTTTATGGCCCCAGAATCGCAGATTAATCGGTAGGTCATTTAGCCACAAATTTTGTTGAGTCTTGAAACTTCAAACGCGTTTCCCTGACAATCACTTTTTCGTGAACCTCGTACGAGATAACGCAAAAACTGTCTGATCGATCATTTCGAAATTTTGCACAGTCCTGGTCCACATTATTATACATTTAGAAACAAAAAAAAATGAAAAATCAAAAGATGTAATAATATATACATACATTTTTTATAGTGTAAAACAAATAGTTTCAACACGAAAAATCCTGGAAAATCGCTTATTTTCAGCTGCCAAAGGGATCTTCTCCTTCAATCCGTCATAATTCAACAACGTAAGAATTTAAAAATACTTGACTTCGTGGTAGGTTTTAATAAATAAAAAAGCACGTATTATTGAGTTTTTGAAAATTTTAATCAGGGCCCTAGTTATAAAGCTGTAAAGGAAGTGTGACAAACATGTTACATTGTATTGTAGCATTCCTTTATAATGTACATATAGAATGCTTTGAAGCAGTTGTTTTCCTCGATGCAGCAGCACAAAGCCAGGCTACATTTACACACGCCGTTTGTCGTTTCCCCTTTTTTTTCGATTTTCGCAAACTTCACGCGCCCACGACTCTTGCAATCTCACAATAAGTGGACTTCGAACAAATTTGAATCCAACAAACACACCATCTAGTTTGTCCGAATGGCACAAAAAAAACCATAGAACCGTCTGTAACCATCGTATGACATTGATTTAAAAAACGATTGAATCCCAATATGGGATTGCGTGAGGACTCAGATGGTTTGTCATAGGGCTGAAGCACTATATAGGTGGTTTGTTATAGAGCTAAAGAATGAAAAACATTAATACATTTTATTTCCTGCCTTCCAACGTACACCCCCATGGATTTTTTCACCTAGTACCCTTCCCCATTGAACGCTTTCCTATAACTCCCTCCCCGCACTTTCGCTAACCTAACCTAACTTCCGTTGCGTCCACAGCCGTCTTAACAGGCGACATCTACCTAGGTGGTTGAAAAAAATTGCATTTTCCAAAAACATTTTTATTTGATACCTTTTAGCTATAATTCTGGAAAATTTCATTGAAATATTTCTAAAATTGGACGAGCCGCAGCTTCTAATAATCACGCGGGCGGGCGAATGGTAGCAGCATCATACTTCAAACATTAAGGTAGGAGTCTCGCTACGTGTCAGTCAAATGACGTTTTATTAATCGTTGAAACAAAACAAAATGTAAGAAAAGTTTTATGTATCGCAAAAATCTTTGAGCGATGCATACAAACTCAACCTGAATTAAATTCCGTAATTTATTATTAGAAATAATTCAGAATTTCTGATTTGATTCGGTTACGATCAGCTGTAAACAGCTATATATATGCAAGTTTCCTGGTACGACGTGGATTTGGCAGCGCTGCATTTTTTAATGTTGTATATATGTATATTCGTCGCCACCGAATGGCATCCCTAACCTCTCTGTACTCTCCGGTTACCGCTACTTTGAGAGTGCTATTTGCTTCATTCACATAATAAACAAAATTAATATTTGCAGAATATTAATTAAACCGGAAAAATATGTATATACTTGCTCAGAGCAAGATAAACATATAATCTACTTCGGGCATTCTTGGTAATATATATATATGGCCGTAAACTCCCGAAAGGTATATCGGGTACACGCTCACGTGCGATGTTGCCAAGTGTACCCAACTACATCGCGGCGGTCGGTCTTCTGCTATTTAATAAAGTTTTTATCGAGATTATCTCAAAAGTTCTCTTCGAATAATTCGGTGAACCTATATTTTTAAAATCAGGTTGGAACCTTCAGATTCCAATTTGCAAGTAGCAACTTTATTACCAATGCTATCAAATCGATAGGGGGATGAATTCGGTAATTACAATGTTGACGAAACGGGTTTCTATAAAACGGTGGGTTAGTTTTCCATTTTCAACCTAACATTACTTTTTGGAATCTTCGATGGGGTAGCAAATATTTTCACTATATAAAAGTTTATCATATAAACTCATATATATTTTTAAATCAAGAATTGATCTAATAACCACGTTAGCGAGATTCCTACCTTAAATGTGTTTTTCTCGAAACACTGTTCTCAAAGTCGGTAGACATGATGTCTCGAGAAACACTTGATGGATTGCTTCCAAATTTACAGGAGATACGATGAGAAATATTTAAAGGTCGTTGAAGATCAAACTTTTTAAAAATCGTTCTTTATTTTTAAATAATTACACAAAAATGACATCTTTCATAGATTTTGTATGCTCGAGTTTCCAATTCCGCATTTCGAAGTTACCCTCTCCCCCCCTAAAACCGTTGTTTGGGTTTGTTCGAGTTTGTTTGTTAGGGTTGTTATTAGCCCCCAAAAATTATCAACGTAGTACAATTGTAGTTTATTTAAACATATTTGAAAACTACGTTTAATGTGTCTGGAGGGGGGGGGGGGGGGGGCTTGACCCCTTGCGTGGCCATATCAGACACCTTCCCCATACAACACACGAAACAGGGGGGGGGGGGGGTATTTAGGAAAGCTTCTATTATAAAACCCCCCACTCCTCACATCCACTATAGGTGATCTGAAAATGTTCGAAGCTACGCTATTTTACAACGTGTTTTCGTGAATTTCAAAAGCTTATACGTTTTTATGGGAGGGTGACCACCACGATTCATTTTCGGTATTGCATTAAGAAAGGCTTTTTTCATAAACGCCCCCACCCCCATTTATAGGCGTCGAAATATTTAAATATGCCCTATTTTGTCACGCGTTTCCGCAAACTTCAAAACCCTATAACTTATGGAATTAATGGAAAGCCCCCCCCACGGAATATCACTCAATTTAAAGCCTTAGGTCACAGTAACGGGTATAAAATCACGTGCGCATTTAACAATTTTTTTCGTATGAAAAAGTAAGTCACTCGAAAAATTAATTACACAGCTATTTAGTATGAATATCAAGCGGTTAGAAAATATACATATTTTTTTTTCGCTGTACAAAATGGCCGACTGCTCGAAATTTATCGAAACAGCTTTCTTCCAATTGGCGTGACAAATAACTTCAACAATTTTCACTCGATTTACTTCAAATTTAAAACTTATGTTCCTAATTGGATTTCGCAGAGAAGTACGTAGGGAATTTCTGATTAATCGAAAACTTTTCATTTTATGAGCACTTTATGAGCAGTTATAACGAAATTTTTCACTGAAAATTCATTTCTTAAGTTCAAATACCTACAACTTTTGAACGAAACAATATTTTTTAAATTCCGTACGTACTTCTCTAGATATTCTAATGTAGTTTGACGAGAATTTTTGTTGTTTGCTCAAAGTAAAAAATTATGGATGCTAAATGTCGCGCCGCGGAGCCCCAAAAAAAAGATAACAAAAGAACATATTCATACTAAATAGATGTGTAATTAATTTTATGAGTGAATCACTTTTTCATACGAAAAAAAAAATTGTTAAATTCGCACATGATTTTATACCCGTTACCTAAGTGGCATAAGGTGGCCTAAGGCCTTAATGGAATGAACAAGTTCACGGCGAGGAAAAAGTATTTCCCGTTGTTTTTCCGAAAAGTCCTCAAATGCATAATTACCTTGCATATATATGAAGCCGCTTTTTAATAAACTAACAAATATAATTGCGTGCGAGATGAATTAATTTATGTACATACATGTATATATACTATTTCGGATGATATAATAAGTTGCATAGTGTCACCATCTGATGGGAACAATACTATCATTGAATTTTACTTTTCTATAGCTATATATATATATATATATATATATTCATTGCCCAACTGCACTTTCATGTAGACATCGCTAGAACTCCACGAGTGAACAGCTGTTTAAACATACGGTTTATTGCATGGAACATTCCAACGCTCCCCGTATACAATGTTTCGACCGAGCTTTCTATGCAATTCGATGAACATTTAAATACGGCGTACAAGTACAACGCACCCTTGGTGAATGATATTTGACGGTGACGGTAGGATTTAACGATCGGATGTAGCGACGAGTGAAGAGATGGCTGCGCAGAGAGAAAGAGGGGGAAGGGGTAGGAAAGGGACAGAGGCTATCGAGTGTGTAAAGCGTCGATTCGTCACATTCGCGAAATTGCTCGAGCAAATAGCTCTTGGGGAATGGTCGCTGGTGGTGCGAGCAAATATACAGCAATGATGCAGGAAGGGTGACCAACGTGTATACATGTATATATAGGCCGCTGGGCCACGAAATCGACTAGCGCCGATAATCCGATTACTACGAATGCGCACATACATTTATGTATATATACGTAGGTATATCGAAGATTTCCCGTCGACCAATGGGCACGGCAATGCCAATGAACAAATGAACCGGGGACGAAAACTTCGTCACGCTCGGTCCAATAATACTGGCAATTTTGGATAATCGTTTTTTGCTTCCCAATGGAAAGAAAAATGGGAGCACAGGAGCAGACAGTCGATCTTACAGGTTCATATTGTCGAGAGATGGTACATGAGAGGAGGGGATCAATTTGGCTGCAACTGGTAGGAGGAACAACGTTGTTACGCATTATTGGCTCACCAATTCCCTGACTTTTCCAGGTTTTGCAAATATTTCGAGGACGTTGGGGTCAAACCAAGAATATCATTTTTTTAAAGAGCAAATATATCAAAATGTTAGATATTAAAATAATTTTGCTTTTTCAACTGAAATTCGAAAAATCATTTAAATACTCCATTTAAACAAAATATATTAAAAGCAATTACAGAACGTGCTTTTTATTATGAGCAGATATTTTCATTACGGTGCCTATACGTAAAAAAATTAGTATAAACACTTATCTATAATAATAATTCTGTGATTGTGTATCGACAAATCGAATGCTAATGTATAGAGCGTTAGAGCAAACTAGTTTTCAGTTAGTGAAATTTTCAATGTTTAACACTGATATAACTTTTTTTTTGTATATAATGAAGAATAATTAAAAAATTAGAAATATACAAAAATATTTATTTTTATACTTTCCAGTTTTTTAAAGTCGGTTTCATTTTTCGTAATTCCTGCAAGAGGTAAATTCTGGAAAAAGTCCAGAGAATTTTCAAAATTCCCTGATTATTCCAGGAGGAAAGAAATTCCCTGAGTTGTCCCGTTTTTCCATACGCGGTACAGACACGAGGGCACAAATAACTATCATTTATTTCCTTTTTTTTTATTTGCTCCCGAGTTCGCAAACTCTGCAACTTCTGTGCGACTGCTGCTCTGGCGCGTTTGAACGAGAGATGTATATCCGCATATCCGAAATCATAGACGACACATATATGCAGAGTTCAAATCGATAATATTTCTCTTTCCCGGAACCTTTCGGTTTTTCAGATCTTTTTTTTCTCTTTTTTTTCCGTCGACATTGAATCTGAACGAGTACCTAGAAATAATATCCGGCGAGTCCGGTAGGTGCATAAAAAGTTTGGATAATCCCTGGCCTCTCTGTCCCTAATACAGACGATCGGAAATGAGAGAAAAATCGCTGGGCATGAGAATACACGAAAATAAAAAAATTAATTGAAAAGAAGAAATATTCGAATCGATATATCGGAGCGTCGGTGCGCACCCACTTGTGAGCCGTATAATTGCTCCTTTTTTATTGTTGTTTCTCGTCGAGGGGTAAAGTTCAAGCGATAGGAGCGGAGATTAAGAGAAAATATATCTGTAATGTAGATATATGTGTATATATGTAGGTATGCGGGGGGAAATTATTTTAAAGACTTTCGACTTTGAGGACAGCCCTGCACCTTTAACGATGGGTTTGAAAAATCGCAAGGGTCCTCCTGAAAATAGCCGGATTTTCCGATAGCCGAGATTACATAGAGATAACTATAAGAGACTTCAAAATATCCGCTTTTCTATATATATTCAGGGTGTGTGACGCATAGCCGACACAAGCTTTTGGACGATTTTTAAGTTTTTTTGACCCGAAATTTCCCTTTTAAATCGTCATAACTTTTTTGTTCGTGGTTGTGATAGCACGAAATAACTTTTGTTGTTTTCCTCAATGTATGTTTATTATAAATAAATCATTATTTGAGATAATTGTTTTCAAGAAAATGACTCATGAGCTTCCAGAGCTTTGAAAATTCGTAAATGTATGATGTCAACTTATAAACGCACTATAAAAAAACTAAAAGCTATTTTGAACTTTGCTTTGCTTCAAAAAGTCCTTTAGTGTATACCGTTTCCAACGGTATGCTACATGTCACACAGATCATTCATTATGTGGTGAAAATCAAGAGAATAAGTTTTTTTCAATGAGTTTAGGAGTTGAAATTTTCAATACATTTACAGTTTTTTATGACTGGAAGCTCAAGAGTCATTGTCTTGAAACCAATTGTATCAAATAATGATTTATTTATAACAAACATACGTTGCAGAATACAACAAAACGTATTTCGTGCCATTACAACCACAAATAAAAAAGTTATGACGATTTAAAGGCGAAATTTCGATTTCATTCCCCCAAAATAATGTGTCCATGCGCCAAACACCCTGCATATACAGGATGGCCCGAAAAGTGAGATCCAATTGGGAAATCTAGATGCCTCGTATACCTGTCCGACCCGTCGCCATGAATGTTTTACGATCTTTTTTAGTTTTCAAGAAAAAAGCATTTTATTATTTTTCTCTTTTGTGTATGTACATTTCTCCCGAACTTTTTTTTACTTGCGGTATCGTCATGAAGTACACCGTTCGGCAATAAATAAATGACCGATTGAATGCTAACGTGAATCCTTCAGACCGTGATCAAAAGTTTAACGGGTTATATCTAGCTTGTGGCCGAAACATAGAGGAATTTTCATACATTTTTTCTGGGCGAACGTGCGCAGGTTTAAACTTTTTTTTTTGTACATTAAAAAATATGGTTTAAAGTATCTTTTACGATTTGTGTATTGAAAATATTTATGAAAGTGGGTAGATACAATGATTTGTGGGGAGCGCTGTTTGAAAAATGTCCCTCGCGGTGAGCACTACTGCTCGCGAACAAATAACCCGAAATGAAAAAAATCTAACGCATTTAGTTTTTTTTTAACGAAATTATCCACTGCTGGGACGCAGGTTTTAGTAAATTATCGATTTTTAACAAAACGGTCGCTATCCAAAGTGAAAGTCCATAATATGATTCTCCATATTTTAAGAATCCGTCGAAAACCAAAAATCGATATCTTCAAAACGTTTAACTAGATATGAGCCCTTAGAAAATAGCTTTGAGAGAATCAGTCACTAAAGTTCAGTTGACAAAAAAATATACGTATACTAGTCTCAATAACTCCTAATTGGTATTAAAAACTTCTAAGAGGGAATAATATACGCAAAAGAGAAAAAAAACTTGTGCCTCAGAAACTTGAAAAAAAAAGTTTAAATAGTCCTTTTTCGAAAAGTAAAAAAGAATTTATAACATAAATGGGGTGATTCAAATGGATATTGATACAATGCAACTTGATTCTAATGTTGAAGTTTGCATCGTTACAATGCAACGAAAATGAATTCTTTTGAATTGATCAATTTTCCTAGGCCGTTTCAGGCCGTGAAA
The DNA here is from genome assembly GCA_951751655.1 of Ophion costatus. NCBI lineage: Eukaryota > Metazoa > Arthropoda > Insecta > Hymenoptera > Ichneumonidae > Ophion > Ophion costatus. Next base: position 31,619,645 of record OX632364.1, on the reverse strand, counting down.
GTGTTCTTACGTATTCTCATTAGAGATTCACGACCTCAATTAAAAAAAAAAGGCTCCGAATAATGATAAAAATAGAGAAACGAAAAATTAACTAAAAAATCGTTGCATTCGAACGATGCAAACTTCAACGTCATTCTAGATTTTCCTTTGGGACGTCACTTTTCGGGCCATCCTGTACATACATCTATAGTAGGAAAAAAATGTACGAGATGAAAGTTGCCAATTAAAAACGGATCGTTAACTCCAATTCGCGTTCACGTGAGCTTATCGGCTGCATACGTTCAACGGAATCCAACACTAATGTAATTAATGAATTTTACTTCACATTCCTAAAAGTTCTGTGATCACGGCGAATCGGACAGGCATGAAGAGGACGAGGAGGAGGGGGAACGTATCCTAGTGATATTTACCGAAGCGATAATGCACATACACAAATCGTTCTCTGTTGTGTTCTCGACTCATCATCATTACTGCCATCATCAACGCTCGGAAAGATAATACACGATGAATCGCGTTCTTGTGGTTGCACACGGGTGTCACGAGGCTATGTACACTTATAATGCAAACGTTTTCTTTTCTCTGGGGGTTCTCAGGCCTCGAGACATTCCCGGACGTTTCACGTATTTCTGCGGTTCGTTTTCACCGCATTCCTCGCCCTCACATCCGACCGATTGTGATATAAGACGGATCATCGAGCCTTATCTTCGAACATGAAGTTGCTTCGGGATTGACGAAAATAATCGATGATAGTGTTATTCAACTCGCTGTTTTATTAATGTTTGTTTTAGGTGATGAGCTTTTGATTATTGGTGAGCGATGAATGAGCTTGGTGATTGCTCGATGACTGTGACTCTCACGAGGACGTTTCGATTGAGTTCTTTAGGGTTTGTGTAGGTTTACTTCGTTGAAATGCAACGAAAATTAGTTTTCAATCTCTTGTTTTCTTCATTTTTGATATCACCCAAAATGATTTCCTATTTTCTGTTTTCGGCGATTTTGGTTGTAGGTCGCGAATGGCGATCCTAAAAAATGTTTGGGTGATGTTTGTAGCCTAAATGCGCCAAAAAAGTGGAAACAACCAAAGAGTCGTTGCACTTTGATGATGCTTTTGCAGATCCTCTATGTCACCCTTCTGATATCAATAATCCTCTATGTCGGATCCGCTATGTCACCAATAATCATAAAGGAAGAAACAGTAGATATACCTTTCCCATTGCTGCCATCTTTATGTCGTGCTCTGTGTCACCCCTATGTCATCAATGACCCTCTATGTCATCAACGATCCTCTACGTCATCAATGATCCTCTGTCATCAATGACCCTCTATGTCATCAACGATCCCCTACATCACCAATGATCATGAAAGAAGAGTCGATAAAGCTGTAGATCCATTTTTCCTATTGTTGTAATCTTTATGTCATGCTCTTTGTCATCAACAACCCTATAATGTCAGGTCCTTGATATCATCAATGATCATGAAAGAAGAACTAATGAAGCTGTATATCCACTTTTTCTATTATTAGTCGAGGATTGCTCCTAGGGGCAAAACTGATCCCGTCAATCTCACAATAACTATTGTGCATCGTACACCATAAGCCTCGGGGCAGAATTGACTACCAAATGATTACCGAAGACCTGAAGGCTGAGACAAGGCCGTTCCTTGTGTACATGCGTACGTGAAACAAACCGAGAAACATGAGAAGAGAGGAGAGAGAGAGAGAGAGAAAGTTACACGGTGCGAGGTAACCGAGATTGCTTTCGATCGACCAGAAGAGAAAATTAGATTTGCCGATGGTACGCAGGCGAGCGTCGCAACCGCCGCCATTCCCTTCAAAGTGAACACGATTGAGAGACCAAACAAGAAGGGTTTCAAAGCTGTTCTACTACTTGACGCAAATGACGGACCTGTATACTGGGCTTGCAGCCTCTTCCTACTCCATGTATACACAATAACATTGTACATACACTTATATATATAAATATGCATTTAAGTATAGCTGTACATCCAAGACGACGTGTACGCCTGAAAACCGCCAGTCCGATGACTCCACGACGATAAATGGAATTCTGCGCTATATCGCAGCGCACAGTTGCAAAAGCAGTATGGCACCGTTCGACAAGTCTTTATGAGTACAAATTATACATCATATTATACGACCGAAATTAGTGGCGCGAGGCCAAAACTTGAATAGGTAAGAGCTCAGCCGCGGAGTGGCCTGTGCGCCGACTACCGAGCTGGACGATGGTGTTCAAGTTTGCATCGTTGGACTGCAACGAAGGTCGGTATCATATTTGAGTTTCCTTATTGCTAGTATTATTCAAAATCTTTTTCTTATAGATTAATATTAAAGATCGCTAAATTAGTATAGTAAAAAATGGTTGAGAGATATTAGGCAAAATCTACCGAGAAACATAAAAGCAGAAATATGAGTTTTCATTGTATTCCAACGATGGAAACTTCAAGCCTATGCGGAACGGCAGTCAACACAACCGGAAACTCAGTGAACATTTGCTGGTCTTATTGGCACAGGTTTTCCACAGTTTCCCTGTACGTGTGTGTACAAGTGCGATATGGTAGTGCGTTAGGAAACAAGTGGCTATGGGCAGCACTCCAAGTCGATCTCTAAGGAACTGGAAATTGTAGGGGTGCAAGTGTAGGGTGAAAAAGAAAGAGATGCGTTTCTAAAAGCCCGCGAGGACGTACGAAGGAGAATATGAAGTAAAAAAACATAGATAATACTATGCATCGTGCATAATGCAACGATACACAATATTTCGCACAATTTGCAATAGAAATGCAATCATAAGATGTGGATAAATAAAGAGCGAAGAATGCTGCCCGGGAGAGGGTTCAGCATGGCTCGTGAGAAAATGATAAATTGGCTGAAAGGATATCCATGTTGAAAGGTTTTTGTGCGCTCGGAACGCCTTGGCAATTCTGATCGATGCTCCAGTCTTATGTCTGAATTTAATTGCTAACGAGCTGACTGTTTCAAAAAAGGATGAGAGCGAGAGAGAGAGGGCGGGAGGAGAGAGAAAGGAAGAAAAAGACAGACAGAACAATTCTATCCGGCTACTCTCCCGGCTACCTGACGTTAGAAGAACTTTGGTACAAGCTGTACCATCGACGTTCTCCTCTACTTCACCATACTACGGATCACACAAAGGTAGAGAAGAACTCGAGCAGAGTTTGCGAGGGCTTAGGTCACTGTGTTGGCGGCTCGAAGCGAGAAAGTAATTAGCGAGAGGAGAAAAACCGACTTGTCTCTCGCGACTCTCCCTCGAGTGCAAGATCGCGGAAGGCAATGGACAAATAGAATAGCTCCGCTAAATGGATTGGTGGGCGGGAGAGGCAGAACATGTAACAGTCGCGAAGATAGTGTGATCCAGTCCGGATAACGTTGCTTAAGACGAGTTAACGGAGAGAGAAAAGTACGTTTCCGATACCCACGGAACCAAAGAGATCGAGAAAAAGAAGTCTATTAGCATTTCATCCATTATTTTTTCAGTTAAACGAACGTGTCCAGCTTCGAACTCCCTCCATCCGAGATAAACGCAAAAAGCCAGACTGAGACGATACTTGAATGCGTAAACGCCGAGAAGAGCTTGAAAGAAAAATAAATACAAGTTCAAGGAACTTCCAAAGCGGATGATCTCGTTAAAGTCAAATTGTGAGTAATTGCCTCCATCTGCACGTCGATCCAGTGCATTCGAAGCGGAAATAGCAGAGCAAAAAGTATACCGCAACCGCGTTTTCCTAGTTTCATTATCGCGTGCGATTTATCGGTATGCAGCAGGCTTGCGGTCGTCGCTTGATGTGGTAACCAAGCAACCCGCACCGACACCAACCCAATGAAACAACGTCGCGTGGAACGGCGCGCGGGAGCAACTCCTTCGATAATTGATTCACCGATATGCTGGAGAACCTTGCAACGCTTGGAGAACGGTGAAACAGTCTTTCATCAATCTTCGTGACAGGAGGACAAAACGTGGTCTATCGGGACGGCTGCATTCTGACTGTGGTCGCACTTATGACGCTCTATTCAGGTGACTATCTCTCTGATGTTGCTATAGGGCTGGATTCTCTCTTTCCCGGGGGACAAATTGAGGCTATGCTCTGAATTAGTGAACTCCGAACAGGCCAGTGGCCTCAAAAAAGAAAGAAAGAGGTTGGTGAGATAAAGTAGACGAGATGTAGAGACAGGGGTGAGTACTGTAAGGAGGCAAAAGTAGTCATTCTTCGTTCTCTGAACAAAAGCATCGTTCCAGTTAAAGAAGAGTACGGCAAAGAAAGTATATCCCTCCCCTTCCACTTCGATTGATAACGCGAAACGCCCAGGCTAACCATTCAACCCTCCTTGCTTTCTTCACCATTCACGTGCAATTTCCCGTTCGGACGTGAGCCAAATTTTTACATCCTTTTCCTGCTCCTTTTCTCTCTCTCTCTATTTTATCTATTATCGCGATTGTTGCCATTATTAATAGCCCGCCGTTTGTTTCACCAACGCCAATCTAGACTTACGTTAAAATTTTAGTACACAATAGCTTTCAATGGTCACTTGTCACTTCACTGTTCCCAGCTCCTTAGAGACCCCCCAGAGTATTGCGCACAGCCGCCCTTTCCCGATGCACTGGTGTATCGCATTAGCACACGAGGGCACAGGGAAATTGGAAAAATTGTGCCGATACGGGTGGCTATGTTTTACTGAGTTTTAGTTGCGTTCATAATCGGAAACTTGGTAAAACTGCATTGAGGTCAGCTATCGGCTCTTGGGCGGCTGAGCGGCTACCCATCCGAGTATTGGCCCGGACCAATGCTGCTCAACCTGGTCGATTGTTTTATTCCTAATGTACGTCTCGTTGCAAATTACTATACGCACGGAAATCCGGAAAATTTTGGGTTTTGGGAATCCTGCGTATATGAGGTCTTTCGTGACGAAACATATCGAATATGCCTTGACGAGCTCGGTTCCGAGAGACTTTTTCTTTACCTTCGTCACCGGAAGTCGAGGACTCGTCGGCGTCCGTGGACGATCCCGACGACTCACTTCTCGATCTACTGTGATCCCTCGGTCGGCCACTATTCGACATGTTCTCGTATCCAATGTGCCACTCCCGATCCCAATAGCCGGCAGGCGAGTTGGATCTGCTTCTACTGGAACTCCATTCGGACCGACAATCATCCGACATCGAGTGCGATGATCTTCGTCTCTCGTATCTGTTATACTCGGGTGATCGTCTGTCAAAATCCGTCGGCATTGCCGTACGCTTTCTGCTCCCGCACCAACCCGGACATACAATCGCCTTTCATTAGGTAACGATCCAAGAGGGAACGGTGGAAAACGGAAACGCACACACGAGGGTACGTGTTTTCACCACTAAATTCTATTTTGGCGCAATTGCTCACGGTCGGTACTTCGAAAATCCACCATTTGACCATTTTTAGTAGGAAAATAGGTATCAATTTGCCGAGGACAAAGTCGTTTCGTCAATAAGTATTTTTCTGCAAATTTTAAAGGGTTACTTACACTGGAGTAGAATATAGAAAGTCTACCTCCTGAGGAATAAATTAGTAGCATACGTTCACCATTTTCAATTAAACTTTACTGCTACATTTACGAGAAAACGTATTTATGGTTCGCATTCATCAATGTGTCATCCTAGTTTTAACCCTTCCTTGTCACGCCTCTCAAAAGTTCACGCCTCAATTGGACACGAGCTCGTCGCGCTTTGTCAAATTGATGCCGCTCATTTTTCAAACTGCAATGGGATGAGAAAACGATCGGTCAGATTCCAACGAAACAAAATCCATGACGACACGTTGAAGTTTAGTAGATATGCCACAAAAGTCATTAAATGATGATCAAATGGCAACACGTTGCGAAAAGATCGCGAACGAGATGAAATCGGAGTTTGCATCGTTAGAACGTGATGGAAATTTCGTAGTCCAACTCCTTGAAGCAACGTTCTTCAGGATCCTGTTTAGAGATCTACAGTCCAAATAAGGAAGAAAAGATTTTGGATGATAACAAAAATGACGAAATGGAAAGATAAAAAAGAATTTTCGTTGCATTTCAACGATGCAAACGTCAACATCGTTGAAGAGGTCCATTTGCAAACACCACTTTACCAGTTGGACACCGGGTCAGTTGACCCGGCGTGACAACGAAGGGTCGAAACTCATCGTGCCCCAATTCTACCGACGGGGATACTCGTTATTTTTTCCCGGCTATTTTGCATGATCTGCTTGGAGTGAGCGAAGGGTCCTCAGCAGAGAGCAAGTGGACGGACAATGGTGGAGTCACGAAGTAACGAGATGTGAGAATTTCCGTATGATCCGCGAGTCTTATTGCGACTGTCCAAGATCTCCCTCTCTGTTCTGTCACGTTACCCGTCCCGAATAGGTGAATAACGTACGGCCTTTGTTCAGAAGGATTTGGTCTCTCGTATTCCGTGGAAGTAATTTTGGTCCTGAAAGCCGTGGATTGGCTGTGCTGCTGATGAATTCTCGCGAGATGATCGGTGGAAGATCCGGCGTTTTCAGGATGATACTTGATGACATCGCCATGCTGGTGATAATGGTACTGCTGTGACTGGGCTTGTTCTTGTAGCTGTTGTTGCGGCTGTTGATTTTGTGGCTGCTGATTGATCGTCGAGGATGTTCCTGCTCCGCTTGAACGATGGACATTTGCCAGTTCAACGTTGGCAGTAGTCTTTGCTTCTTTGGCTGGTGATGATGGCGGTGACGTTGGTGGCGATGTTGTTGGACTTCCTGCACGACCAGAAGTGTAACATACAGCGGCCTTCCGGAGCGTCTCCCTGCACAGCTCGGAGAACATTCTGCCTCCCCCATGGCCGGCCCTCGCGGGCCAATATCGCCCTTTGCCGGCGGGCACTCGCGAGAGAAAAAGAAGAAAACAAAACGGAAGAAAAATGTTGAAACGAACGAACGCACCACCCGGTCAAAACTGCCACCAGGGTCCGAGAGATTCGATGCTCTCTCAGGTGGCGAGCTGTCGCCGTATCTTAGTCGATCTCGTTATCATCTTTCACGCTTTTTTCTTTATCATCCTCTCAATCACCCGCCTTATCTTCGGCACCAAAGTTCACTTCGTAATTTGCCATTTTTACCAGTTTCACCTTCGACTCATCGTTGCGTTTTCACAAATAGTACGCTCGATTTGGATCTACAACGTCAATTCATATGAGCACTTCACTGTCACTTGTATCTTGGGCTGTCACTCATTGTTGCACCGTTTCACTGCTAAGGATTGAAATGGGAGAGGTATCCAAGGGCTATGAATTACACGAACAATGGGTAATTATCGAAAAACGCTGACAGCATTACAAACAGCCTCCCCATGTTCGGAGATTAATGGATATCCCCGGCCGGTTCACGAAAGCGCGTGGAGCAAATATACCCCTCTTAGCGTCTGCGTGTATGCAGGAAGTCCTCGATCTTCCGCTCTCTTTGACCGTATTCACGGTTCCGAGGGCTCGTAGTGGCAAAAAAAGCACGAACGAAAAGCAAAAGAGGAATAATGTTGGCGCAGTAGTTACAGATGCTCAACGGCCGGGCATTGAAGGGTAAATATATACGAGAGAATTTCTGCGAGGAAACGCCGCAACGTTTTGGAACGAGCTTTAACCGAGAAAGAGGCATAGAGAGGGAGAGAGAGAGATGAGAGCCCGGGCAGTCTCACGTCCATCAATCCTACAATAGCGAGGGATTACTGGCGAGCCAAGGCTTTCCTAGCCAAAAAATCATACGAAATTACACCGCAGTGACTCGGAAATCAACTATTCAGGCATGGTCGGACTCGACAGTATTGAAGATTAATCTGCCCGATTACGAGGGATAAAAACCCTGCCTTGGAAATCCATTTTCCGCAATCCATGACCCTTCATTCGCAAAGCTATTTCAAATGTGCATCTTTTACGTGGCTCGTAATTCTCAACATCTTCGAATCTTTATCCATATTCTTTGTGACGCAATACCTATCACGAGTCACACTAAACAAATAATGGACACTTGGATAGTGCCAAGTAGATAGTTAACGAAAAAGAACATCATCACTGCACGTTAGTCTTCGGTATCAACTGCGCCAATTGTCGTGGGTAAGTATAAGAACGTCTGTTTTCTGCTTTCTTGAATCGACAGCTGAGCGATTTAGGATTCTCGTGTGTGTCCTGTCAGATCCTCGTGGTGTTTGCGGCAGAGGACAATATTCGTATTCATACTAGGAGAGACGTGGCAAATGAACGACTGGAGAGGAATCCCTTGGGAGAGTAGCTACAGCAAGCAAAGAGAGAGAGAGAGAGAGACGAGAAAAAGGATCTATTACCGGAGAGCGCGCGCGGATCGTCTCCGGGTGAGAACTGAGCACGAAGCAGCGAGGACGAGAGGCCGAGAGCAGAATCTCTGGAGCGGGCCGTAGTGAGGAACGGCGGAGCCACCCGCCGGTTGGTGGCCCTCCACGACGCCACCACCAACGCCGACGCTGTGCTGCCATGGGAGGGATGTTCTGGCAAAACGGGGGTAGTTTCTAGCTGTGCGGTGATGGGGAGGGATGACGGTGGGGATTGGATTGCTGGGATCCACGCGCAACGAGACGTCGTACAACGATGCAATCGAGTTTAGAGCCCGCTGAGCTCTAATAGCTAATATCCCGTGCTTGCAGCTTCGATGTAAAACGATGCACTTATGGGGGCTGCTCGCCTCGCATAACAGACAATAGAAACAAGCTTTCCAGGCCTAAACCAAGAATTCTAGTAAATGACGTTCCTTTTTTCAACTGGGCGCCAGGTGAATGGTATATTCCCAGTTATCGGGAACTTCCTGATCCAATTTCCGGCTGGAAAATTCATAGGCAATGGGTGCAGGATGGAATGCCGGAGGATCGTTGGATGTAACATCCAAGATTGTCTCTCGTCGTATCGATATCCTTCAATGGACGAGAAATGCAGCCATCGCCATCAAATTTCTGTCTGGAAATTTATTCCTCGTGGGTGCCAGATGCAATAACCAAGGCTTATCCGAATTTCGCGTCGAATCACCTTCAGAATTTACCTTAGCCCTGGCGCTCGCCCCTTCTTTCTCTATTTTTCACATATATTCTCTACCTGTTTTCATCCCCTTCTTCAGGTACGTGGTAAATTTTGCACGAGTTACGCACGCTGTGAAAAAAAGCGGATGGTTGGTGCGCACACGGCAGCCAGTACCGGTGGGTATAGAGAGAAAAAGAGAGAGAGCCCATTACGTTCTATGCCACCTCCGCCGTTGCTGGTGTGCCTCTGTTGCATCGATCAGTTGCGTCGCCACCTCCTTCCTTCCTCCCTTGCCAACCCCCCAAAACACTCAACCCCTGCTGCCTCGTGACTCTCTGCAACGTGAAAACGTCACTGATACATGTACGAGTGATAGAGAGTCGCCGCTTTCGGCAACTCCAATGTAATCACAGCCCTCTCGATGTATCAGAAAAGTAGTGTCGGGGGGGACGGGGAGGATGCCAACACTTTGCAATGGAACACGGTATTGATGCAATATTATTTGTCGGTATCGATATCGCTCGGAGGTAAGAAAATGCTCCCGAGGAATACTTGGCAACGCCGAAGCGAGAGAAACTTTTTATATCTTACAAGAGGGTTGAGGATGTCGGTGGCGAAAGACGACCTTGACGGGAGGATGAGCAGTCGGTACTAGCCGTAGGCATGATCGATTCTTCTCTCTTTTTTCTTTCACGCTTTGGTTCCCGTTGCCCAGGCCGACGGGAAAGTCGTTAAAAATAATTTCCGCACGAAATATTCATTGCCGGAGTTGTCAAGGGGTTTCTAATTGGGGCCGATCGCGACATGTCTAGCGTACGTAATTTCCCCTTATTTCGCTTGTCTTTGACAAGATGCCATACGTTTAAACGATTGATGGACTGGGCCAGTAGCCAAAACTGTCGTTCACCAATGATGCACCGCCAAGGAAAGCTCCCACTGCTAATGTTCCTGATTCTTTGCTTGTTCGACACTCTCGCATGTGCTCCACTACTTGCTGTGCAATAAAGTGTTATAGCCCTGTTCTTTCGAGAGATTATTGTCGGACCGAGAGCTGGGGCAAACTTTGCAGCGCTCTGCGAAACTTGGACAGTTGGAGATGCACGTAAAAAGTGGAGCGATGCCCGAAGTTTCGCCGGTTAGTTGCGGCTCTTCCCCGGAAGTTCCGATATTCGAAGAGACCGGCCGGAATAATTTTGGAAAGACGTACAGTAGGCAGAAGCTGTTCTTTTTTCCGAAATGAAGGAAGTGCCGGGTCTCCCGCAGTACTTCGTGGATGAGGGGAATGAGTTTCGGCCTCTTACTCGGTCTGTTCTTCCATTAGTCTCGATTTCTTGCTACATCCCGTTCCGTAAGCTGCCGAGGGTACTTTTCCCATCTACCATCGGTTTTTCCCTGAGGACTGACCCGCAGGCGGCTATATCCCTCCTCAGTGCGATCCCGGTAAAGCGGTAGACAGTTTCGAGAGGTGTTTTCCCCGGGATAGCGAGAAGGCTCTCAATATCCAGGATTCTGGGACTCGGAGATAGATGGAACGATGTGGCGAGTGATAACTCCACCAGTTCGATGAACGCTGCGCATAGAATGTCGAGAGCAACTGTTTCCGGCAATCTTTGATCAGCGTCTCCATTCCATGGAAATCGACGCTGAACAATTTATCGACGGCGTCTAAAACATTTGTAATCGAGTTCTACCCTACTCGCTGCATATCCACCATCTTGAAGACGTCTTTTCTGAACAGCTGCAGCAGTTACGAGGAAGATCATCGCAAGCGATGATTGCCATTGCCTCCACAAGTCCGCTCCTCAGGAAGAGGAGGCTTTACTTGGAACAAGCTCATGAATTCCGCAGTCTCCAATTTTTAATCATCTCAGATATCACCAGGCCGAGTACAGTGAGAAGTGAATTGGCATCTCTGGCGATGAAAGTTAATTTCAAGATGACGGTTTAATCGTTTGTGAATTGAGTGAACGCGAAACGGCTCTGTGATCCGTACGGTAAACTCCCTCGAGAACGTAGCAGAGAGAAAACAGCCCGACAGGGTTCGGTTGTGAAAACTGTATCTCCCTCGTACAGCGATATTAAAGGAGCACCTACGGTATCATGGAAAATGGCTTCTTCCTTCGTTACATAGATCTTCCGTTCATGAGAGGCGCCGCTGTGGTCTTGGGTTAACCTAGCAACGGTAGGGCTTGTGCCAGGCTGTTTCTACTCATCTCGGGAGCCCCTTCCTAATGAATTTCACCGGCGCATTATACGCTGACAGGCAAGCAGTCGAAAATTAATTCTGCGAGGTTGCAGTAGTAGTCTATACCGAGCTAACGCCAGGAAACTCGTCGAATTCAGCCCAGCGAGACACTCATTCTCCCTGTTTGCATGACCAAATCCCCTTTTTCTTTCGTTTCGCGCAAGACCGCTATTTTTCGTCTTTCCGCAGAATGACAGGAAGACGAGCAAATCCACAGGGAGCATGCACGAACGACAAGGTATTTAGCGCGTAGGTGGAACGTTTTAGAACACTGACATGTCAAGACAGTGTACGTTAAGGCTTCACGTGTAGTCACGTACGCAAGGTGTAGGATGAGCGATGGACGAAGTAGATGGATTTTCGAGTGTCGAGCGAAGGGAGCTGAGAGTGCCAAATTTCCCTAGTAGTGGCTGTGCGTGAGTGTTGAACCAATTCGAGAGAACAATGAAGAGTGATTTACTTCCAGCGTGAAGTACATCGTACCGCTTTATAGCCGCACGGTATCGACAAATATCAGTGTTTTCCCGATGCTTCGATCGTTCACGCGCTACACACTTCTGTCGTTTTCTTCGCTCTTTGGACGCGCGTCTACGTCACTTCAACGGTCAATCGAAGCCCTATTAATGGAATTTGCGTTCTTCTGCCTCTCTCATCTTCTCTTTCTATTGAATTTTGTTTGCCTTTTCACCGTCATAGATACGTGCGTTGGAAATACTGAGTTCAGTCTCGTTCTTCCACTGGAAAAAGAGACTGAATGCACTTATCCATTTGAACGACTATGCTACAGTAGACAATGATGAAGTTCTACCAGTTGTTACATTAGCTGGTAATATTTGTCAGAGGAATCCATAATTCGGTTTGGTCTTCCGCATTCCCTTGCCCGTCTCTTCGCCTTCTCCAAATTCGCTCTCGCTCTCGCTTTGAACGTACTTATGGCGATGATGTTGGATGGGTCGTCCCTTCGACCCTTTGGATTCGCGCCAGGCGGTCGCCTCCTCTGTTTCTGCCTCATTCCACATTCTTAGTACAACGACACCCCTATGTATATACGCGCGTGTGTGTGTGTGTAAAATTGCTTGTTCCTGTTTTGCCCGAAGCATCGCTGTTGAGGAAATTTAGCATACCACGCGCGTACAAGCTTCGTGACCCTGTCTGTACGGTCCACAAGAAAATATTATATTGAATGCTGCAATCGTTGTATATCGTGTGATTTACCGCTCTTCACAATATGCACTGAGCTCGAAGCACCAAGGCGGCAAAATTGGGTGAAACTTGTTTTGTGAAGATATCGTTAAGAAAATTGTGAAATTTTATGGGATTTTCAATGAGGGAGAACAACCACCGGAAATTTTACGTTCGTCCTCGGTCTTTTGTTGTAGAATGTCTCAAGAATGGACTGGTGACTATCTTTTCTCTTTTTTCCATAATTATCCCAAGTTTGAGCCTTTCGTTCGTTGGGGTTCGTCGCGTTCCCGAAGTAACGGTGTTGCCGTGTCATCAAACTTTCAGGTTCCGGATTACCGAGGAAGAGTTAGGTCAGCCGTTAAGGGGTGGGCCATAATCGTTGCGGGATCAAGCCCGAGGATGGACGGGTTCTAATTTTTTCGAGGATTTAGGAAGATTGCTATCAAGATATGTGAATCGGAGAGCTTGAATTCTGGCTCTTATCTACCATGCAGGAAATTGTCACTTTCTTCGCAAGTCGTAATTACTAGGAAGATCAATGACCCGACTCTTTCCTCGTGTATCACAGAATGATTCATGAGAAGGTATCCTCCCGGATGCAGGTAATGACGAATCGGGTTGGAGACTCGAATCAATGAACTAATTTTCTGTCGCAATTATTGATCGAGGAGTGGAATATCTTGATGGGATTCCACCATCTGTCTCGTACCGTCCAAACGGCGATGTGCAAAGAGAAAAACGTATACGCTCCAAAGACAACTAGGGGCGAATGCATTTATATCCCAAACAGGCGGCATGCATACATAAAGATGAATGACATCGTGTGATGTACCGAGAAGCTTTTATCCCCGTACGAGATCCGTGTCAAGAGTTTAGCACTCGCGAATGTATAATGGCGCCCACCGGGACCGGAGAAAAGCTCGAGGAGGCGAACTTCTCGAGGACTGCGGAGCTCACCCAGCACCTATCTTTTCGCAAGATCGCGATTGCACATTGACGCCCGGAGAAGCTTTTTTCGCTCCCTCTCCCACTTTTGTTTCTTCCGGCATGTTTGACGGCCACGTGGATATGTACCGATAGGAAATAACCATATTTCCCCGTTACCACGGCGAACGAAATATGATATATGTCGTCTGTGAAAAGGTAATGCAGCTATACCTCGATAGGAAAGAGTGGGCAGAGGATTTACTCCGTCAGTCTTCTCCGTGTCTCGTCCAGTTGTTTTTTGTTCTCTTCTGGTTTGCCGGGCGCTGGAAGCGAACCAACCTTTTTTTAAGCAAAGGACAGGAAAGCAGTGTGGGTGGAGAGACAGAGAGAGAGAGAGAGCCGAGTAAGGCTGGCCAGGAACGACGCTTGTTTATTCAATTTTTTTCCGCGTCTGCCTGGATCGCGCAGCATCCAAGGATAATTTATCATGAGAGACCGAGAGGACGCTCGTGACGTGCACGAAGAAAATGCCAGCTCTGGCAAAAAGAGGATCTAGCCTGATATTTCCTTTTTTTTTCATTCTCTCCCACTCTTGAGCTAACTCTGTAATTGGGATAGACACTCGGGTTGGGTTGCTTTTCCATGAGTTTATCTTTGGTACTGTCGTGGTAAACTTTTCCCTCTCTCTCGCCCTCTCGCTCCCTTTCGCAACTCAAAGATCCACGGAGAGTCGAGAGCGTTGCTCAGGATCCCGAGTAAGTGCGAAATGTGAAAATCCACCGTGAACTTTCGTCGACGCGTCAAGGCGACCGAGGCAAGAGTCTCTCGACGAAACGCACTTAAGCCTTTTGCGAGTTTAATTGCCAGGTGTTGAGAGAAAAAGTCGATCAAACTGGCAAGTGTCAGAGGACACCTCGCGTTTCCTCCTCGCTCTTTGAAGTGGAGATCGATGCGGTGGGTAAAAAATGAACAAGTGCGAATACC
>OX632364.1:31475257-31602757 GCA_951751655.1 Ophion costatus | reverse complement strand
CTGGCAAAACACGTTGCTCGAAAATCACGTCAGTGCTGATTAAATCTCATTGAATGGAAAGGAAGAATAAGATATAAACGGTTATTGAGTTTGACAGTGAAGAAGCGTTTGCTTTTTGCCTTGAAAGAAAATAAAAGCAGGTGGAATATTTAACGACACGTTGATCGCAAATTTTTGGGTTTTGATGGAGAAATTATTTTTGTTTTCGATGGGTCATTTCAATTGGCTTTTTAGTTGCAAAAAGTTATTTTAATGGAAAAGAAGTCTTCTAGGTGGTGAGAAGTTATTTGAATGAGAAAAAAAATTGTTTTGGGTTTCGAAAAGTTATTTTAATGGGAAGAAAAAATGATCATACTTTTCGAAAAGAATCGACTTTGTGACATTTCGATTGTTTAAGTTGTAGAATATATTTCAAAAAGTACTTTCAATACGAATTTTGAAACTCTAAATTGCCAAGATTCGTTATTACCTCAATTTGTATTATTCCCCAAGCCATCTACCCCTCGAATACTCAGCACCTAATTTATTCGCCGTGCAAGTAAATTTCCAAATTTCTAAAAGTTCGTCTAAACCTTGGGAATGTTTCTGAAATTGCCCCACGGGAAATCAATCATGGTTCGAGCTAGTTTCGGCTTCGGAAAAAGTGTCTGGGGAAGTAGAGACTTTCTTCGGATTGATGCAATTTTGGGTCCGATCGTTGGGGGCCACGTGGAGGGAGATGGCGAGGAGGCAGCAAGTTGGTACATCACGTGTGAGCGTTCGCTCCAAATATAGCGACGCGAGAGTCTTCGAGGCTGGAACTTTGTCTGGGAGCGGAGCGAAGACGATACACGATCACCACAAGTTAGATGTCTCGGTAAGCCGACGTATCGACGAGGAAAGGCATCGCAGAAACATTGGAGAAAATGTGGGAAAGGTAAGGAGAGGGAGAGAGAGGGAGAGCGAAAAAGAGAAAGACATTGATCGATTGATTGGTTGGCTTATTATATACCTTGGTATATAATTTATTAATTGTTATATAATTTATGGTATATAATTTATTAATAAAAATAAAACCTTTAGGCAATCAGGTACCGAAACGAAAAAATGATAAAGTACTAAAATAAAAATAAAAACAATGACAATAATAAAAATGAAATTAAGGCCTTAGGCCACAGCAACGGGTATAAAATCATGTACGTATTTAATAATTTTTTGGTATGAAAAAGTCATTCACTCGTAAAATTAATTACACATCTATTTAGTATGAATGCCAAGGTGTTAGAATTTTTTTTTTCGATGTAGAAAATGGCCGACTACTGGAAACTTCTCAAAACAGCTTTTTTCCAATTGGCGCGACAAATAACTTCAACAATTTTCACTCGATTAACTTCAAATTTAAAAGTTATGTTCCTAATTGCATTTCGCAGGGAAGTACGTACGGCATAACTGATTAATCGAAAACTTTTCATTTTATGAGCAGTTTATGAGAAGTTATTTAACGAAATTTTTCACTGAAAATTCATTTCTTAAGTTCTAATACCTACAACTTTTGAGTAAAATAATATTTTTGTTCTAGGTCAAAAATTGTGGATGCTAAATGTCACGCCGCGGAGCGCCTAAAAAAAAAAGATAACAAGAGAAAATATTGGAAGTCGGCCATTTTGTACATCGAAAAAAAAAATATATTTTTTCTAACAGCTTGATATTCATACGAAGTAGATGTGTAATTAATTTTATGAGTGAATCACTTTTTCATACGAAAGAAAAATTGTTAAATTTGCACATGATTTTATACCCGTTACTGTGGCCTAAGACCTTAAAATAAAATAGAAAAGCACAAGAGCATAATAAAATTGAAAGCAGAAAAGCGACATAAATCAAATACAACTAAAAATGATATAAAAATAATAAAGAAACATTATGTGTGTGTATATATATTACTTTTCTATATTATCTTCATATTATTAATCATATAAAAAAATGTAATATTTTTACTGCAATAAAAATAATATACAGAGTGCCCTGTTATGAATGGATAATCCTGCAACCATCGATAGGTAAGATCATGTCCTACTATATGCTGGAATTTCACTTTAGTAAAGTGAAGAAAAATTCCCACGGGTTTCGAGATAAAAACTGTCTGCTTTTAGCTTTCCGCGTGCCATTTTTACAAATGATAACATTTTTTTTAAATACTCTTGGTTATTTGTTTTATCTAGAAGTCTTCTTTTCAATCTTAAATGTTAAAGAAGCTTTATGAAAAAAGTTATTATGCAGAATTGTTATACAAACCAATTCGAACAGCTGACTTTGATAGCCTGCGGTGTAAAAAAAATGTACTACGCATATCGTGCCAATTACTTTAAAAAGTTGCTTAGTTATTGTCGATTCGTATCATTTGTAGAAATGACATGACAAAAACCAAAAGCAGATGATTTTTTTTTCCGACATATAGTATAAAGCCCAAGATCTCGAAAACCGTGGAACTTTTACTAAACTGAAATTCAAGCATATAGTAAGACACGATTCGATCTATCGACAGTTGCAGGATTATCCATTTGTAATAGGACACTCTGTATAGATATTTTTATATTATTTTCGTTACGTTATTTTATTGTTTTTTGAAGTTGTGACTTTATTGTTTATGTCACTTTTGAAATTAAAGTTCCGAGTTCCAAGGACATAGATATATATATATATATATATATATATATATATATAGGGAGAAAAAGAGAGAGATTGACCATCCAAAAAGGCTTGGTGAGAAAAGGAATCCCTTGCCTCCATCATTCTCGACCCATGCTCATTCAACATTTCATCCTGCTTCTCCTCCTTCCCCTGCAGCCCTCACGCCCCCGCGTCGTAAGCATCTCATTAAGGCGCACAGACGTGCGAAAGAAAGTTTCTGCTAATTTACATCCAGCGTGATTTTCGCGAACTACGTAAAAGTCGAATTACTTGTGCCCGAACAATTGTCATTTTATTCCAGACAGTCAGTTTGATACTCGTTTATTTTTCATTTCTAATGTTCCTCCGCAAGTCCTCCCGGGCTTTTGCGATCCCATCGATTTAGCTTTTGGTCCACACTTGTCACTTCACTATTTCCGGTTCCTCAGAGGCCCACCCGAATCTTTTCATTTTTAATGGGGGTTTAACTAATTAACAGTTGATTTATTAAAACGAATAATCAGGGTATGTTTTTTTTTCGAATATTACCAATCAATAATAAATCGCCGAGCTTGCACGCGAATTAATTAGCGGTACGAGCGCTCCCGCCGACGCATTGTCATTGTATATTGATGCAAATAGTTGTGGGCACCAAATTTTCCCTGCAATACGGATCAATGAGCAATTATTATTTGGCAATCGCGATCTCGAAAATTGCATAAATAAAAGTGTCTATTAATTCCCTTGTACCGAGGGAACTGGGGAAAAAAGGGTAGAGGAATAACTTGCGGTTTGATTTGGAGGTTACATCAAATATTGCTATGAAATTTTCTATAAAAAATAAATGATAAATATTTTAAAAAATAACGAATAATGAGCAATGAATAACCAATAATAATAAATTCTAATATGAATTGATTTTGATTTTATTCATCGACATTTCTAATTGAATGGATTAACATTTAGATTTAATTAATTTCGTCCCTTTGATTGTCGATGTGAATTTAATCAATTGAATTACGAAAAGTACGAATTAATTAAAGTGGAGATATAATCAATTTTCGAGTGTTGCCACACGAAGAAACAACAAACAGCTGTACGATTCGAGCAGTGAAGTGTAAAGTTCTGAAAACACGAGAGCAATCTGTAGTGTCAAATGAAATCGATGAAAAAAAAATATGACAGTTTGTCCATCTTTTCTACGATATTGAAGTTTGCATCGCTGGAATGCAACGGAAATCAAATTTTTTCCAATTGCAATTTTTTTGGCGTTCGAAACTACGGTAAACATTTTTTTTAATTCTCGTTCGAGACCTGTAACCTAACTCTATGGAAAACGATTTTTGCTGAACGTAAAAATGGAAAAAATGGAAATAAAAAAGAATTTTCTTTGCATTCCAACGATGAAAAATTCAACAGCATTCTTTTCTCTCGTTGTCCGTCGTATGGCAACGTCAAACTAGCGCTGCGAAGTAAAGTATAGGAGGCTTCAAAGTTGGGAAAACACGTTCGGAATTAGAAACGAGCCGTTGTGATATCAAACATGAATATATATGTATTCAATAGTATTGCTCACTCGTGGGGCCCTCCGCTCTCGTGATTCACTGAATTTATATTATAGCGATTAGCAATTCCTGCAATACCAGTTACATACCAACTTCGAGTTTGTCACGCGTTTCTACATAACTCTGTCACGATAACTTGTAGACATCTGCGAGTGAGCTCATGTTGTTGGATATATTGCGTACTCACCTAAAAACACACAAGAAACAAAAGCCTCGTTAATCCAGTGGCTGTTTTTTTAACAGTACTAAGAGAGATAACAGAATTCCAGGACGTGAGGTTGGTTTTTTTTCAGGTGGTGTTCGTATATCGTGGGTGAACAGTTCCGAGGACAGTGTCGAATTAATTCCATGGGCTTGGCGCCGAAAAACATTCGAAGATTTTTCATTCAGGTTACTATCAGTTTCAATTAATGCAAATTTATTTGGTTTATTTTAGTTTCCTTAATTAATTCAAATTTACCTAATTAATTTGAATTCAATTCGAACATTTATCATTGACTTCAGTGGGGAGGAAAAAATCATTATCAACAAAATAATGAGCTTTTCGACGTATATGCTCGTATTTAGTTAAAAACAAAAATTATTCGAGTATTTCTTTGATTTTGTTTTTTAACTTTTTTTGCCTGAGTGTACTTGTAAAATAAATATAAGAGCAAACATTTATGGAAGAAATAGCATGCATTGTAAGGTAGAAAATAGAATTCTGTAGGAAATTTAATATTTCTCATTCTCAAGACACGAAATTAAATTCCAAATGGAAAGAATTTGAATAAGCTGAGTCATAAAAGTTCTTTAAACGAAAAATGCATATCCCAAATGGTCAACAATATTGGAAAATATTTTTAACATTTTTTCTTCATTTATAACTACTATTATTAATCGTATTGAAGTTTGCATCGTTGGAATGCAACGAAAACAATTATTTTTTGTATCGCCATATTATTTTTTCCGCACATTTAGGCTACGAAAATCACTAACATTTTTGACAAGTCTTAGTGAAAATGGATAATCCAAAGTTTGAAAAAAAAAAAGGATTTGAGATGACAATTAACAAACAGGAAATGAGAAAATCAAGAAGAATTTTCACTGCGTTCGAACGATGCCAACTTCAACATTATTATTATTACTGTTATTATAACGAAGAATATTATCCACGAGTTAGAAGTATGTTTAGTTTGTTAAAAAAATGGTAAAAAATACTATAGATGATATTTTTGAAAGTATCGATTTTTTGTTTTCGACGGATTCTCAAAAAACACGTCAAGAAAATTCTCCGAAAATGTCAAGTCGATCCGTTTAACGTTGAAGGAGTTATAGGCGTATATAGGTAGGTTTAGCAAACCGGCGACCTTTAAACGCCTTTTTCTCAAAATAACGTACGTTTTCAAAATCGGCGACCACGATATCTCAAACATCCCTGCACCGATCAACCTCAAATTTGATAAGCTTCTTTTGCACACCAAAAACCAGTCTTTGAACGAAGGAATATTGTTTTCGGTGCATAGTTTTTATCGACGAAATTAAAGCGTTGTTTTCACCTAAAGTCGATTCTTTCACTTTTGACCGCGGCCATTTTTCAAAAATCAACATTTTGCTAAATCATTTGTCCAAACACTAGTCAATTTCATGCAAAAACTAAATGCGTTTGATTTTTTTAAATTTCGGGCGATTTGTTTCCGAGCACCAGTAAATCACCAAATTCACAAATACTTTTCAACACAAAAAGATACTTAAAATACTTAAAAGGTACTTTGAGCCACCATAAAAAATTCTCAAATATTTCTCCTTTTTTTCGACCACGAGCCACGAGGATCAAATCCCTGGGAACGTACAGTTCTATCTGCCTCCCCAATTTCTCAGTAGCGTTCGATAAAAAGGATTAAGCACTTTCCCGAACTTTCACGGAAAATCACACGTGAAAGATGAAACTTTAAAACGATCAATGAAAAACCGCTGATATGGAGTGCTCTCGTATGAACTTTGGCAGGGACCGCAAAAGACGAATTGAAACGAGGCATCCGGAAGTCCTCACATCCATATATACATATCTGCCAACGGGAGCCTCGTTAATTGTGAATTACGTGATAAATCAATCTCTGCCTCAATTATGAGCCGATCCTGGGGTCTTCGGATGCGCGCGTACATTTTCCCCCAGCTCGATGCTTCCTACATACGCAGCGGAGCGCGCGGTCAGCTGACGGGGCATACTCGCGCTCTTGTTGCAGTATACCTTCGTTGCCCTTTTGCCACGCGCTACTCTCGTGAACGATGACGCCTATTATCATTCCCCGGGGGCCAAATTTCGAGAGATTAATGAGAAATTCTCTCTGTCATACCCGCGAATGCCGATGATTATCAGCCCAGATTAATGCGGTTAATTGTCGCGGAGAAACGAGGATATTCCGCATCCGCCAAACGGAGACAGTCGTATAATTTTTTTTTGCTTACGATTGCTGTTATCATCGTCATCTTTATTGATATTGCCATAATAACAAGAATCATTAAGTTCGGAATAATAATAACAACTAAGCTCACAAAAATTACCATTATTGAGCTCAGAATAATAATAATATTAAGCTCACAATAGTAATAATAATTATTGAGCTCACAATAATAACAATAATAATTAAGTTCACAAGAGTACTCATTGTTGAGCTCACAGGAATAATAATTATTGAGCTCACAATAATAAAAATAATAATTAAGCTCACAAGAATACTTATTGTCAAGCTCTCAAAAATAATGATAATGGAGCCCATAATAATAATATTAATAACACTGAAGTTCAGCAAAATAATCATTACTGAGCTGACAATAATAATAATAATAATTGAGCCCACAAAACTACTAATTATTATCATTATTGTTGTTGTTGTTATTATGGTAATTATTTGTTTATCTAACTAAAATTTCTGTTAATTGTTCTACGTAGACCTTTTACTTGAACCAAACGAAAACTACAATCGATATTTTCGATGAAAAAAATGGATTAATTGATTTATATGATATGTTTTCATGGCAAATCTTTACATTTGTGGATTTATGTTCATATAGTTGCATATTACTTCTCACAGGGTGTTCGAAAATTACGAAAAAGAGGCTGCAATTGCGAAAAGTATGCTCACTTATTGATGGGAATTAATGAGATATTGTGCGAGCATCGAGTGTCGATTGTCGATTAGGGTCTGAACATCTGGCATTTGCTTCGATTATTTTTCTGCCTGGAATTCAACATGCACTTGTGTGAAATTTCGAATAATCTTTTTTTAATCCCATTTGCTTATTTGTGCTAGGTACACATTGTAAATGCGTATACGTGTATAACGGTGTTTCGGTGCGGGTTCAAATATAAATGAGAGATATGCGCGGACTTGTAGGACCATACACACACACGTGAATACCCAAGTGTACCCGGTTAATTTGCATAGAAGACTCCGACTACAAACGGCATACGACGCCGGCGTTAGTAGTGATAATGACGTAAGTGTGCAGCAGTAATGGCGGTGTTTTATGGCGAGGAGAGAGGGGGGAGCAGTAAAACCACTGACAATTGCAAAGGCCGCCCAACATTGCATCGAATAAATGTTGTGAAATTATTCCGCAGCTTCAGATTCTCACTGCATTTGTATACACCTTTTCATAGGGTCAGCATAACCTTGAAACGTCAAAAACTCGATTTGTTTTTCATTTCTTAGTTTTGCAGCCTAGGGTCTCCACTTCAATTAGCAACAAAGATTTTGTACAAATTCAAGAAAATTGACCTACTTATGACGATTTTTGTGAACGATCAGATCGCTCAATACGCTACAACCAACAGCTCCGCCGCGATTCACCTTTCTTTTCTTTAAGGGGTTACCCCCACTTGCGATTTTGAAAAAATCGATTTTTTTATTGCATTTTTTTTAAGTATAAGTATCTGAGAATATGTCCTGAAAATGTCAAGTCGATCCGAACAAAATTGACTGACAAGGAACATCCCTCAGGTGTCCGCCTCCGATTTTGTTGAAACTCATATATGTGATAGAGCATCAAAAATTTTGAGACACGTATTTTTTTTTATCGGCGGAAAAACGGTTTTGAGGGGTGAAACGCACCCTCGAAAATGGGGATGTTTTTTCGTTTTTCGTCGATAACGTTTTAACGGTATGAGATATAAAAAAAATTCAAATTGCAACAATGTTTATTTTTTCATGTACTATACATTGGAGATGAGAACGATACCATTATCGACGAAAAACGAAAACCACCCCTATTTTCGAGGGCGCGTTTCACCCCTTAAAACCGTTTTTCCGCCGAAAAAAAAAAATACGTATCGCTTACTTTTCGGTGCTTTATAACATATCCAAATTTCAACAAAATCGAAGGGTGTCACCTGAGGGATGTTCCTTGTGAGATATGAGCGTTGAAAGAGAAGAATCCGTGAATTGAAGAACTGAAATTGAAACTTTAAACGCGTTTTTCCCAAAATGGCATTTCTGAAGTCGGTGACCAAGATTACTCGAACACTAATGAACCGATCTTCTTGAAATTTTGCAGGCTTATTTAATACATAAAAATGTAGTCTTTAATCGTTCGATTTTTTTTTCCGAAAAAAATGGCCGTTTTATAGCCAAAAAACGGCCGTTTTTTTTTCGTTAAAATCGAACTATTAACTTTGACTGTCCGCCATTTTGTGAAAAATGAATATTTTTTAAAATCCTTCGATTAAAGACTAGTTTATACTTATATTTGACTAAATCCATCCGCATTTTTTTTTCAGATGATCCATTTCGCCGCAATGTTGGTCACCACAAACCGTGTATATAAAAACATTATTTCATTGACGGCCATTTGCCACTAAACAATGTAATATTTTTCAATAAAAAAATTACTGAAAGTTCTTCAAGATGTGTTCTTTAAGATGGTATATTGATCGATTAAAAAAGTTTTGTAGTTTTCTTTAAAAAAATTCATGAAAAAGGCCTTTTTTGCGCTACAAGTGGGGGTAACGCCTTAACGTTTTTCACGAAACTGTTTTATAAAACGCTTCAAGTCGTATCTCAAAATCTATTCGTCCGATCCACTTGGAATTCGAACAGATCATAGTTTATAAGATTTTCTATCGTATAGCCAGATAGTTTTATGACATGTTGATCTATTTGTTGGTAACAAATTATTAGAGTTGTTTTTACAGTCGAAAATCGAAAATTTGTCCTACAGCTTGTTCATTTGGTCATTTACGAAATTTCGGAAAAGTATCGTGCCATGCTCGAGTATGACGGATTCAATCAATTTGGCCCCCGCCCCTTGCCCTTATGCGGCTGCTAAACATCGTAAAGTCCACTCGGGCAGTTCTTACAATTTTGTAAAAAATGTTACGTTTTAGACCAGTTTTACGCACTTTTCACTAAAGCTGAACTTGTGCCTTCGATTTTTAGTATGTTATTTTTGTGAAATTTCGATTTTGAGAAAGATAATTTGACGGTTTGGAAGGTAAACAAGTGTTTTTTTTTCGGCTTCGCAAGTAAAAACGTTCAAAAATATGGTTCCAGATGAAATCCAATCCGGATGGGTTTCGTTTGTAGACGGAAAAACTACTCTACTGACTTCCAAAATGTCGAATAATCATCCCCAAAATTGGGATTTCGCGAAAAAAAGGTGAATTTCGGAAACACAAGTTGAGCTTTGGTGACAATGCACAAAACTGGTGTAAAACGTATTTAATTTTTTCCGACTTTCATACCGAAACTGATATATGCGATACAGCATTGAAAACTATGGGACACGTATTTTTTTTTTATCTCCCGAAGAACCCTTTTAAGCGAGAAAACCACCCCTCAAAGAAAAGCAATGAAAAATCCACCATAGAAGTATTGAAAACATATTAAATTAAAGGGGTGACACGCCTTGATGGGTGGTTTCCCTCCTTAGAATCGTTTCGTCCGCCGATAGAGGAAAATACGTGTCTGATTGATTTTAATACTTCATCACATATGTGAGTTTCAAAAAAACCGAAAGCGGGCACTTCAGTCATGTTCCTTGTGAGTGTTACTGAAATACTCCATACCACCAGGTGTCCCATTTTAATCTTACACCTTTATTTTTTTTAAATACTACTCCGATCAAGTATTGAGTATAATAAAAATGTTCAGGTTCCAAGGGGGACGGTAAGAAAAAATCTTTTTTGGTCCGCAATTCAAAATGACGACGTTAAGATGGCTGACGTTTTTTTTCGAGTTAAATCAGGTAAAGAATTAAAATTGGACAGGCGGTAAATGTAAGCTACGCAAGTATTTTTACACTACGCAAGTGTAGTATATATTTAAGTGTACTCGTATAATGCTTGCATATTGTTTATTGCATTCAAAGTGGAAGTCACTCTCGCTGCGTCCGAGGGAAACGCTCGAAGCAAATGAACCACGCGAGAGCAGACATTCGACAAAGAGTATCCGTTTTGGATGAAACGCGAACACACTCGAATGCCAACTACATCGTAATGCCCTACATGTAATGCACGGGGCAGTGGAATAGACGCGGAAAAGTCAGTCGCTTTGTCGCTGTCTACGTATACGTTCAATTCGTGTAGACGGTTCAATACATACAAACAAACAAACAAACACACACACACACACACATCTACAGGGTGTCCTGTTGTGGATGAATAAACCTGCAACTGTCGATAGGTCAGATCATGTTCACCATATGCTGGAATTTCAGTTCAGTAAAAGTGCCACGGTTTTCGAGATAAAAATCATCTGCTTTTGGTTTTTCGCATGTCATTTTTACTAGTGATAACTTTTTTTACCCGGCTTACCTTTAAATACTTTTGGTTATTCTTTTTATCTAGAAATGTCTTCTTTTTAACCTTAAATGTTAAGAAAACTTTATGAAAAAAGATCGTATGCAGATAACCTGCGGGGGTGTAGTTCCGAAAAGGGCACGTCTCTGATTTATTTGGGATTTCGTGTACGTATTTTGACTCGCTGATTACGTGGAATTACCCACAAATTTAATTTCCACGGTCAAAACTCGCAGAAAATAATTCTTTTTAAGTTTTACTACTTCATTTTAACGAATGTTGATCTTGGAGTTAAGTGTTTCCCACAAAAGTTGTAGCCTATAAAAAGATTGATCTTTTATGTTCTATACAGTTTGTGTCTAAAGTCATCCTGTTTCGAGAAAAATGGGATAATGCGCCAATAAGTACATTTTGCTAAATTCCATAAATTCCGATATTATCTATCACCTATATTAACCCAAACAAACTCACGCACTTCACCGTGTGTAAGTAGAATTAGAATTTGTAGAAATTCCAGCATATAGTAGGACATGATCTGACCTATCGACAGCTGCAGGATTACTCCTTCATAGTAGGACACCCTATATATATAATTTATATGAATTGTACGTGCACCCGCCGTGTGGCACGTTCAGCAGCAACCCATCGCGTTATTGCAACGGAATGTTCAATTCAGGCGCGGTCGCGCCTCATTGTTCCAGGTCCCATATTTTTTTTCTTTGTCCCGCTCGAAAAGGTGGGACGCGCAAGTGATTAAGGAACACTTCCGAAGGAAATTTGTTTCGCCTCGGGTTCGAGTGTTACGAGAACGAAAGGTAAAGCTCCTCGAGGTATATCGCGTCCCTGTGCTCCGGCCGCTCGCTTTTGCAGTCAAGGCCGTTTGCTTCTTAGCACACGTAATTGACGAGCGCAACACGAACCGTCAATATCGTAAAAACGAATCAACGGTAGTTGAAAAAGAAAAAGCAAGGCATCCCTCGGCCTCCGTATTTTCGTGTCATTTTTATTAACGCATATACCTTTTCTTTCTTTTTCTGCTCGGTTAAAGCCACGTTTGGGTTCGAGAGTACGATAGTACGGTGACGTTTTGTGGGTGAACACTTCGATTGGTATTCGGGACGCGAAGGAGAGATTTCTCTTCATTCAAATTGTTTTGATTGTATTGAAGTTTGCATCGACGGGATGCAGCGAAACGTTTTTTTTTCGTACCACCCGATTTTTTTTTTGCTCATCTAGGCTACGAAAATCACTGAAACGGTTTTGAGGATCCTAATTAGGGCTCTATTACCTTAACTTGAAGTATTTAGATGGTAACAAAAATAAAGAAATAAAAAATGAAAAATTTTCGGTGCATTCCAACGATGCAAACTTCAAAACCATTCGTTTAATTCGTACAGATATATTTATATACATGTACGTGTATGTTTAGATAGCTGTAGGTGAATCTATCTATGTGATACTTTTTATATATTATTTATTATATTTATTATCTTATTATCTTTTCATCATATTCTGTGTCTTATATTTAGATAAGAAAGTTGTGTGTGTGTGTGTGTGTGTGTGTGTGTGTGTGTGTGTGTGTGTGTGTGTGTGTGCACGCGCGCGTGTGTGTGTACTATACTCTAATTAATCTATACTATAATTACAGTTTCGCGAAATATAAAAATAATAATACACCAACTATGATGATATAGATTATTAACGTTATTTAGGACCTATGATTGTTCAACATGTTTCGAGAACATTTGTATGTGTGTATGTTCTCAAAACATGATCAAATGAATTACAAGTTTTGATTAACAATGACAGTGTTATAAAAATGAAAAAAGGAATGAAAAACGATAATAAACAGTACGATAATAAAGTAAAGGTATACTATATATATATATATATATACACAGACACACTCACGCACACACACATAATGTATATTTTATAGCAAGTACTAACTATAATATATATAAAAATGTATACTTATGTAGTACAAAGTTATTTTTATATGTATGTAAGATGTCACAAAGTATAAAAAGGACGGACACTAAATAAACACTGCTACTTTTACCAGCAGTCACTAAATAATGATAACATTCATGTCAAATATATTATCATTGTTATTTAAAACTCGTGTGCATGTATGTATGCAATACCTTCGCGAAAGCGAACCTTCCGAGTTTTTCGCGTTCGCCTGGAGCTCGAGGTGTACTCGTGTATGGGTAGATCGTGAGGCCCGAGATTTTCTCGTGAGAGCGAGCTCACGAGTATACCCCGCAAGGTCGCGAGTGTGCTGCTGGGTATACCGCGATCCATTTCGCCGGTTCCCATTTCATCGTATACATATATATGTATATTTATATATTTATACAAATA
The DNA here is from genome assembly GCA_951751655.1 of Ophion costatus. Taxonomy (NCBI): domain Eukaryota; kingdom Metazoa; phylum Arthropoda; class Insecta; order Hymenoptera; family Ichneumonidae; genus Ophion; species Ophion costatus. The sequence continues at coordinate 31,589,398 of OX632364.1, read as the reverse complement.
TATATACGAACGAGCCGTTTTTTCCTCGTGTCGGTAAGACAACGACAAAAACCAAAAGGCTCAACGAAAAAAAAAAAGCACGCGATAAACGTCGGAGAAACAAAATAATCCGACGTATCCGTGTGTGGGTGTCTTCAGTGACGCTTGGGCGTCACGAACGACGCATCGTCGAACTCTTCGATATCGATGGCGACACACGCGTGTGGAAAAAAAATAATCATCATAACGACGACGATAATGACGTAAAGGCAAATTCGTTCACTCGCACTGCACACGATATTGCACAACGGATCGACGCAAAGTTAAAAAAAAAAAAAGCAGACGCGACGAACGTCCAGACGTCACTTCCGGGCTGAGTTCGGTGGGAGGACGAGACGAAGATCACGACGAGGACGAGCGCGAGGTTGCCTCGTCGCGACGGAGAAACTGCACGTCCCGTAAAAACATCGACGCGAGCCACGACGAGGAAAACGACGGGAAAGACTTCTCAACGAGGATTGCCGAGGATATAATGTTGTCGCGACGACTTCGATACAGGTTGTCACCGACGCAGTTGTAACGCTCGTTTGTCGAGTGAGCGAAGGCTGCTCGCTCTAAACTGAAACTCGAATACGCTCGTCTCAGGCCAGCAGTCCCGCCAGACCGCTGGCTGTGCTTGAAACGACTTGAGAGGGGAGATACCTTTAGGCGAGGAAAAAATTTGCTCGAATTTGTGATTTTTTTTTTAGGATTTCTTCGGCATTTTTGAGACTCATGTTTTACTAACCCCTTCGTTGGCATTGACGCAGTAGTGCGTCAAATAATACCGTGCCCTGTGTGGCGTTGACGCAATAGTGCGTCAACCTTTATTTCCCTATTTAACTTGCTTTGATTTGAAATCGGAGCCTCACTCAGGGCTTTTTGGGCTCGCTGAATCCGAATTTGACGTCAAAATTTGGAAATTCAAAATGGCGGCGCCAATATGGCGGACAAAAATAAAAAACTCCGGGATTTTTTAATTCGCTTATTACGAATCTGAAGTTTAAATTTAAAAATTCAAAATGGCGGCGCTAGAATGGCGGACCGAAATGGAACATTTTACTCGATTTAGATAAAAATTGGTACTCTGGGATTTTCGAGGTCGCTTATTTCGAATGTGAAGACAAAATTCAAAAAAATTTAATGGCGGATCTAATATGGCAGACGAAAGTGTAAAAAAACAGCTCGATTCGGATAAATCTTGGTACTCGGGGGTTTTCGGGGACGCTGAGTGTGATGCGGCACTCAAAATGAAGGAATTTTTTATGGTGAATTCAATAACACGGAGCATAATACAATAGGTGGAAATATATGAAGCTTGAGCACCGAGTTTCATCTAAATCAATCTGTATTATTTTGTATTTTCATTCGCCATATTTGTTCGTCATTGTGAATCCCTGAATTTTTAGTTCAGATTCGTAATCAGCCCCCTCAAAAACTCTAGAGTACAAGTTTTCAGGATAAAAAAATGTTCCTGCCATTTTGGGCAACTTTTTGTCGAATTCTCTCTGACAACGAAGGGGTTTATACTTTTGGCTGTAATATGGTATTTTATTTATTTTTTATCAATCTTTAAAAATGGCGAAGGTGTAGCACCATCTTCCAAACTGCATTTTCAAAACTGGCGTGACGTATAGCTGAAAAACTAATCGACCGATTCTCATGCAAATTGACATAAATCTTTCTAACCTTATTGTCTAAAACATGAACCTAAATTTTTTAAAGAATTGAAAAAAAGTATTATTATATTGCAAAACGTAGGGTGAAAGGGGCGACACCTTTAGGCGAGGAAAAAATTTGGTCAAATTCATAATTTTTTTTTTAATAAAAGATTTCTTCCCCATTTTTAAGACTTAGGGTATGTTTTATTAATACTTTTGGCTGTTACATGGTATTTTCTAATTTTTATGCATCTTTAGATGGCCGAGGTGTGGCACGGTCTTTTAAAATGCATTTTCAAAACTGGCGTGACGTATACTTAACAAACTCTTCGACCAATTCTGATGAGATTTGGTATAAATCTTTCTAACCTTATCGTCTGAAACATGAACTTAAATGTTTTTCAAAATAAAGTGAAAAATATTGTTCTATTGCAAAATGTAGCCATTTCTTCCGAAAAATTAAATCTTTTCGTTTAAAAGCGTAGCATTTAATCGATTTTCATCATTCCTCACTTTTTTTTGGTTCATGTTCTGCGTATGAGTGTCAATGAAAGAAAAAATTTTGTTCGTTTTTGTGAGATTAATCCAGCTACGTGTCACGCCGTCTGACAACATTCGCCGCAACCCGTTTAAAAGAGCGTGCCATACCTCCGGCATTTTCAAAGATTAATAATTTTAATAACAATTATAATTGCTACAAAAGTAGCAATAAAACATACCCTAAGTCTCAGAAATGGTAAGGATATCTTTCCTTTAAAGAAAAGCATGAAAATCAACCTTTTTTCCTGGCCTGAGGGGATCTCCCCCCTTAACACCAAAAGCGGCACGGCCAACTGCCGGAGAGAGAGAGAGAGTGGAAACAGCACGGCTGCGGTCAGACTAAGAAACGGAAAGAACACGAGCGCGCGCACCTTCGTACGAGGCACAGTCGACGAGAAGTGAGTTGGTGGCTGTATGCACCTTTGGACAACGTTACTTTCGCACTCGCGTTTGACACTCGTATCGTCGTGTGCGAACCGTGGTGTAACTCGGATATGGGACTCGGGAGGTCTTCCCCACCGAGACGCAAACAGCGAGAAAGAGAGACAGGGGAGGGGTACGGAGATATGTACGTGTACAGAAGAGTTGAGTTACACGTGCGTTGATAAGACTCGCCCAAAGAACTCCGCGAGGTTTTCAATTGCGTAATTTTTTTTTTAATTCACACGAAAAATTCAATTCTTGTATGGGGAAAATCGAACGAAAAAACTGAAGGTTTTGTGTGAAAAAAAATAATCGCAGGGGAAATTCAAGTTTTTATGTGACGAAAAATAATCGCAGAGATAATTCAAGTTTTTGCGTGACGAAAAATCGTATGATAAGTCAAAGAGAAATTTATGTCAAAATATAATCGTACTGACGACAAAATCGAACAAAAAAGAAATTGGAGGTATTATGCGAAACAAATCGTACGAAAAAATCCAAGATTTCACGTGGCAAACAAAAAAATCGTACGAAAAAAATCGTCCGTAAATTTTGGAATGTTGAATTTTATGATTTGAACAAAAAATCATACCAGAAATCCCGGAATATTTTGTGTAGAAAAAAAAACTCGAACGAATAATCCAATATTTGATGTAAAGAAAACTTTATGAAAAAAGCAAGAATATTTTATGTAAAAAAAATCGTATTAAAAGTCCCAAGAGATTCTTCGATGGCTAAATAAAATTGTAGCAAAAAACCGAGATTTTATGTATAAAAAAATCGTACAAAAAATACGAGAAGATTTCACGTCGTGAATAATATCGTACGGAAAAAAAACAACAAAACTCATACGAAAAATCCCAATCAATTTTGGGATGTCGTATTTCATTATTGAAATTAAAAATTGTGTCAAAAATCGAGATTTTATAATGTCGAAGTTTGCCTCGGTGGACTGCATGAAAGGTATATTTTCTTCAATTTTCCGGTAGGCTCAGGGTATGAAAAACACTCAAATTTTTTCTGGGTTCTTCATTGAGGATAACTCAGGTTCGTAAAAAAAATTCGAGTCAATGAAAATGCAGAAATTATTTTCTTTCGTAAATTAAATGCACTAGAACCATTTTTCAAAATATCCTGTACCAATTACAAATATTCGTTGAACGGACGAAATTTGTCGTGTACAAAAAGCATCGTTTTTTTTCAGTAAGTGACAAATATCTTCAATATTGTTGCCAAATTTTTTTTTTTTAATATGTGATGCCAGAATCAATTCTACACTGCGTAAAAATTCCTCTATTATTTCGACAAGAGTTATAGTTTCGAATATTTGTAGCAAACACAGTAAAAAGAATTCCGATCGTAATTCACGTTACGTTCCTTACTCTGCTTAACTTCAGACACAATGGTGTTATAAATCTTCGGAATTGCTGCATCACAGAAGCTATCGCAATAAAGAACATCAAGTAACAGTCAACACGCGAATGCTGCTAAAAAATGTTCTATATATGGAGGTTGCAACAGTCACGTTTATTTACATTTAAAAATACCATTACTTCATACGTCGATATACGTGCCTTATTAGGCTAGTATGAGAAGGCCATGAATATCAGCATTGAAATATTGACAGAAGTGAGACGCCAGTACATTTTTTTCAGTTGAATACTGTTAAAATATCTTGTCCACGGTAAAAAAGTTTCCTCGTTCTAAAATATTATGTATTTCTGTGTATGTGTGTGTATAAATAAATAAATTCATAGATAGTAAAATTTTATCAGTAATTAATTCATAGAATTGATCATTCTTTTTAATTTTATTTACCTTATTGTAATTGACAACGAATAATTCTGTATGAAGATATGCAAATATAGAATACATCCCGATATTAATTTATTAATAAATTGATCGTGAATTGATAAATGCAGAGAAAAATATTCATTTTCATAATCAAATATTAATATTTTGTATTCGTATAGCTGAATGTATAAAAAATTGATATGTTAATGATTAATTATAAATTCCTGTATTTCATGATATAACAATCTTTCTCTCCCTCGCTCGCTCTACAGTACGATGATGCAACCTCGCGCTAAAAGGAGAAAAAGTAGCCTGTATTGGTCTTTTTCCCGAAGCACTTTGGCGTACAATACGAGCCCGATGACTGGAGACATTTAGTTCGAAGGAGCGAATTGAAAAGGGGCGAAAGTACGAGGAAAGAAAATACGTTGAACTATTTGCCCAGGAGTACATTGCTCTTATTCAGTGCTGATGCCGATGGAGCAGTAGTATATATATATATATATATACACACACACCCACACACACACACATATACACATAAAGGTGAGAGATAAATTGTTGTAGTTTCGTAAGAGTGGTTAGAAGTTGCGACAACGAAGTTTTTCCAATCTCTCAAGAGCCATGGAACCTGACAGTTCGATTCATTCAAAAAATTTGAGCTCCGTACCTACACACTGTATTTGTCTAAATTTGCCAGACAATATTATGGCAATGCATAGTTGAGAGGCTATTCGTACAAATTGAAACGATTCTGTAGCCAACAGAATTTTAAGCTTTCCAATGGGTCAATAAGGTCAAGAGAAAGAGAGTTCAATTTTTGCCCCCCCCCCCCCCCCCCCCTCTTCCATCGACAACTCCCAAATTTATTAAGATGCATTAACTCATTTTACAACAAATATATATTGAAATTAAATTGAACCACAAATTTTATTATAAAATGTAGAGGCGATCAATATATTATGAAATTTAGAATTTAAAATTTTATTGCTACATTACGAATTTTATTATCAATTTGAATTTTATAATTTCATTATTAAATTATATAAATGATAATTATATAAATGTAAATGATTTAAAGTTATTGAAGTATTGCATTTTTCCATTTCACAATTATTGAACGATTAAATCGTAAAATTAAGAATACTTGTATATTTAATTCCATTTTTTGTTACTAAAAATCTTTCAATTCGTAGAAATGAAAAATGATCCGTTAAACGTAGAAACGTACTGGCTTTTTCGAAAAAAAAAAAAAAAAAAAAGAATTCCGTTTCCGACTTGCACGAGCCTGAAAAACATTTCGAGCGAAAAAAGCCTTTCACTCGACGTGGATTCGCTGAAAGCTCCAGTGCATACAAAGAAAAGAGGCCGTAGCAAAAAAAAAAGAGAGAGAGGGAAGTCGAGGGTGATATCCGGGTATGCATTTACGGCTGTTCGACTTCCGGCCTTATCAGGCCCCTCGAGCATATCCTTCCGCGAAAACTGTGAATCAGCACGCGAATTTTCATTTTCCTTTTTTCCTTTCTTTCCAAACACACAGTGACATGGGGGTGAAAACTGTCCAGACTCCGGCACATCGGTCAATACCCCTACGATTTTCTCCGCCGCGAACGGAGCGATACTACGCAATTTTCCATCTCCCGTAGAGATAACGAAAAAGAGAAGAAAAAAAAGATCGCAAAAAAAGCGCGCACAAAGCAGAAAACATATTTGAGAACGTCGGTTCTCGAGCGCTGGGGATAATAATTATGATCATGGACAAATTAGCGAGCTCGTATCTCTCGTATCATTGTTATTATGGAATAGGCCATTGTTCTTAATTGGTATGCGATATACAGAAATGAGGGAAAGGCGCGCGCGCGCACGTGCTTAGACACGCCAACGAATTTTAATGGATGCGATGGATTCGCGAGTGCGTTAAACCTCATTCCAACGTTCCTTCGCTTGGCATAATCAAGAAAAAAAAACATTTACCGTACTAATTGCAAGTTACAACAAACGCTGCTGATCATAAAAAGTTAAGTAAAAAAATATTAAAGAAAAATAAAAAACGCATTTTTTTGTCATTGATAGAAGAAAAAATTTCTCAAAAATTAAATAAAAATAAAAGAACAACATATAAACGAAGAAGAAAGGCTTTGCGAGCTCCCGCGTCAAGCTTTGGCCTGGGCCAGTACTCGGATGGGTGACCGCCTGTGACACTCGGCGGGAGTCTCTGAAGAACCGGAAATAGTGCAGTGTCGAGTGGCGGATGAAATCAAAAGCAATTTGATCGTAAAGGGCCGCAAGGCCGCACGAAAAAAACTAAATATCTTTCTTTAAACCAATGAATTAAGGGGGAAGATATCTTTAGGCGAGGAAAAAATTTGTTGATTTTCATCATTTTTTTTAAGGTAACATTGTTTCATAATTTTTGAGACTCGAGGTATGTTTTATTGCTACTTTTGTCTGTTACATGGTATTTGAAAAAAGTTAATGTTCAAAAATGGCGGAGGTATGGCGGGTTTTCTAAACTGCATTTTCAAAACTGGCGCGACGTATACCTATAAAACTAATCGACCGATTATGATGAAATTTGGTACAAATCCTTCTTACCTTATTGTCTAAAATACCAACCTAAATATTTTTGAAAACGAAAAAAATTAGTATTTTTTTATAGCGAAATGCAGCTATTTTTTTCGGACAATTCTATACTTTTCGTTCGAAGCGTGCTATTTCATCGATTTTCGATATTTCATACGTTTTTTTGGTTCATATTCTACGTATGAGTATCGATGAAAGAAAAATCTTCGTCGGTTGTTTTTGTGATTAACCCCGCCGACGCTACGTGTCACGCCGTCCCACAACATCCGCCGCAACCCGCTTAAAAGACCGTGCCGTACCTCCGCCATCTTTCAAGACAAATGTTAAAAAATACCATGTAACACCCAAAAGTAGTAATAAAACATACCCTAAGTCTCAAAAAAGGCGAAGAAATATTTTCTTAAAAAAAAAATCATGAAAATCAGAAACTTTTTAAAAAATCTTTATTAAAATCGAATGAGTTTGACGATCTTTTCAGTTTTCAACTGTAAGAAAATTGGCACCAAAAAACCAAGTCAGACGGAATATTTTACAAAAAAAATCAAATCGACGCCCGACAAAATTTCATTGCTCAATGATTCAAGACATTCTCAGACATCGCGATGACTAATCGATTAAAAGTAATCTAAACGAAGTGTGGCTTCGCAGACGTCAGGCATTCTGATAAGAAATTTGTACGTTTCTTCGCGTTTAGCATGCTATTCGCCAACGAAAATATATACTTAAAGAGCCCAGTTGAAAATATTGAAACTAAAGTATGACCATAAAGTCAAGAAAATGTCAGTCAATCCTTTCTCCTCGCTTCGGTGATCTTTCCAGCGCGTTGTATCTTTTGGAGATCCCAAAATGTTAATGAATTCGATTCGGAAAAAGAAGAAGAAAAACGTTACTCGTGGTTATAATGCCTGCTGTCGTATTTTTTTAAATTTTAGGTCGGCCTCAGTTTAGATCCGTGTTGAGAATTTAGTGTGAGAGTAGCATACCTATTTCTTGGGGCTTTTCAGAAATATTCAATCCGACCAAAGGTTTCGCCGTGCAATGATCACATTTAGGAAAGAGAAAAAAAAATGTTTTAATTTTGGTGGCGGGAGACGGGTCGCAAGATTTAGTGAACAGCATTTTTGAGTATTGGAAGTTTGATCGGAAGTTCAATTGTCACTGCGTGGTGCAATATCGAACGATTATGGATAAGTTTCTTTTGCATCGATTCATTGGGACCTTGTGGACATTTGTACATACATGTGTTCAATTACATACGTACAAGTATTTTAATATTAATACAATAAACATACACTGTTAAAAAAGTTTATTTAATTTAAGGGCTTGCAGCTAAATCAAATTTTTTAATTTCCGATTTTTTGTTTTCGACGCATTCTCAAAGGATAACATTAAAAAAATATTCTCCAAAATTTCTAAGTCGATCCGTTCAAAATTAGGGGAACTATGCGTGTTTACAGGTAGCTTTCGCAAACCGACGAACGTCAAACGCGTTTTTTTCAAAATGACATTATCAAAATGGCCGACCATGACATTATCGCAAAAATCCCAACTCCAAATTTTACAGGCTTCTTTTACATAACGAAAAGCAGTGCTTGAACGAAGGATTTTTTTTCGATCCACAGTTTGTTTTCCTTCTTTTCACTATCTCAAAAAACCTTTTTTCCAAATTTAGATCACAGATCTTCGGATGAGTAAATTAATTATCTTGAAGTTTGCATCGTTGGAATGCAACGGAAATCATTTTTTATTTTTTCATTGTTTATCTGTGCTACTATCTGAACGCTTCTCTGGAGGGCTTAGGTGGCGGATGCCTAAGGAGGATCTTTGAACATGTTTCGATGATTTTCAAATCCAAATGTGCAAAAAAAAATTGGGAAAAACGAAATATGTATATATATATATATATATTTCGTTTTTCCCAATTTCGCATTTCCATTTGCATTCCACCGATGCAACCTTCAATATCATGCAAATAAAAAACTTATTAAGGGATTTTCGTAGCTAAGATCTGCGAAAAGAAACTCGGGGAAATAAAAAAATGATTTTCGTTGCACTCCAACGATCCAAATTTCAACGTCGTTTTTAATGAATCTATTTTATCAGCGTATACATGACTTACATATATTATAAAAAATATTATATATATATACACAACAACATGCAATAAATATAAATATAAATGATGATTATAATTTATGATTATATGATCATAATTATATAATTTATAATTATAAATGATTAAAATATAAATATATATATATTTATTTATTGCACCAAGTGCATCCCACTGCACTTTGAAGGTCTTCGAGTCCTCCCACTACGACGGTAGCTCGTATCAGAAAAACGACAGCACCCGACCAACAAATGTGCCCCAAAAATCCCAAAACAATGCTGTAACCTTCGACGCTTCGCATAATTGATAAATCTCATCGTCTTTTTTCCTGTCGGCATCCATAATTCCACGGCAACATTTTCGTCTCTGGAATTTGTTGTAAATTATACATGCGTGTTCTTTTTTTCCTTTATTTTTGTCCGTAAGTCACACGTTCTGGCCGATCGTCGAGGAATGCGCAATAAAGATCGGCTCTCTGTGGCTGACGTCACCCGCGACATCGGGAATATGAGGAAAAACGAAGACTATTGCCGATTCGTCGCGTAAGACGCGCTCGTAACGCTCGTGAGTATTCCCCCAGTCTCGTCGGTGTGTACGTTTTCTCATAGCGCTTTTTCATGCTCGTTGAACGGGGCAGCCGGACGTCCTTGCAATGCCAAACTCCACACGCGAATGTGCGATTCCACCTGTGCGCGGGGAATTCGCATTTCGTCACCGCGTCACAGATCAAATCCGACCACAATTCGTGCAAAGACGGAAAAAAATGGAAAGAAAAAACACGAAGACTCGAGACGACAAATTGTTGATAATCGACAGCTACCTTAAGGGGGGAGATACCTATAGGCGAGAAAAAAACTCGTCGATTTTCGTGACTTTTTTTTAAAAGGAAGATTAAAGGGAACCATTTTTTTTTAGAATCGAGGTGTGCTTTATTACTACTTTTGGCTGATACGTGATATTTTTTTATTTTGTTTATCTTTCAAAATGGGGGAGGTATGGCACGGTTCTCTAAACTGCATTTTCAAAACTGGCGTGAAGTATAGCTAAAAAACTAATCGACCGATTCTGATGAAATTTGGTATAAATTTGTCTAACCTCATTGCCTAAAACAAGACGCTAAATGTATTTGAAAATCAAAAATAGTTTTTTTTATCGCGAGATGCAGCCATTTTTTTTCCCGAAAATTTGATATTTTTGTTTCAAAGCGTAGCGCTTCATCGATTTCCAACATTTCTCATGTTTTCTTGGTTCATAGTCTGCGTATGAGTGTTGATGAAGGAAAAATCTGCGTTGGATTTTTTTCAGATTAATCCCATCGACGCTACGTGTCACGCCGACTGACAACATCCGCCGCAACCCGTTTGGAAGAACGTGGCGTGGGGCCGCGTTGAAATACCAAACGTTGAATCATCAGGACGCTTAAAAACTCCAAAAGGATACGACCACGAAAGATCATAACTCCGAAAGAATTTTACACGAAAGACCAAAACTCGGAAAATCTGATCACTGTCAAAATAATTCGTCTGTGGAAGTTTTAAAAGTTTCAACATTTTCAATAAATCGACGAATCATTTGAAGGATTTCTTTTTTTATTAAGAAGTGATTTCACGTAAATATTGAAATTCGTTTAGACAATGTTATACGTTCTACATCATTTACAGTCAGGTGTGTAAACTTTCGCTGGCATGATCTTGACGAAACTTGTAGTTTCTGAACATTACAATTCGGAATTTCGAGTCGTCGGAGCATTAAAAGTTCGGAATTTCAACCCGGCCCCGCCATGTCAAGATCATGCCAGCGAAACTCTACACACAGTTGACTGACTGTAAATGATGTAGAACGTATAACAATGTCCAGACAAATTTCAAAATTTACGTGAAATCAGTTCTTAATTTTTAAAAATGTAAAAATCCGTTAAATGATTAGTTGATTTATTAAAAATGTTGAAACTTTTAAAACAACCATAGCCGAATTATTTTGACGGTGTACAGATTTTCGGAGTTTTGGTCTTTAGTGTAAAATTCTTTCGGAGTTTTGATCATTCGGGGTAGAATTCTTTCGGAGTTTTGATCGTTCTGATTATTCGAAGTTCGGAATTTCAACCCGGCCCCCGTGCCATACCTCCACCATTTTCAGAGATAAATAATAATTTAAACAAATACCACGTAAGTAACAACCAAAAGTAGTAATAAAACGTACCTTAAATTTCCAAAATAGTGAATAAATCTTTCCTTTGCAAGAAAAAAATTACGAAAATCAGCAATTGTTTTCCCGCCTAAAGTGATCTCCCCCCTTAAGTCTCGTTTTCCCGGATCGACGCTAATGTTTTCACGAGCATTCAACGTGTCTCGGTGTCTGGACACCGTTGTATTATCCGAGATATACGACGACCATTTGTGCGGCTAGAGAACAATGTGAAAATCTCTCGAGAGAAGAAAACGATCGTTGTGCAGTCGACTAAGCGAGAGAATTGGGGGGAGGGGGGAGAGGAGGATGCCGCGGCTGTGAAGAAGCGAGCGAGGAAAGGAACGGGGAAAACGGACGAAGGAGAATAGTTTTTCCGGTGCTCGAGACTGAAAACTTTTGCGAAATCTATTTCCTTGGGAGCACGGGCCAACTGCGAGATGTAGTTTTCCCTCGCGTAACTCCGAAGAAAACTTTTGAGCTAGATTTACCTCAAGTGTATGTGCAGGTAGAAGAATACGGAGAGAAAAAGCGATGAGGGCGAGGGGGGAGGGGGGAGGGGGGAGGAGAGAGAGAGAGAGAGAGAGAGAGAGAGAGAGAGAGAGAGAGAGAGAGAGAGAGAGAGAGAGAGAGAGAGAGAGAGAGAGAGAGAGAGAGAGAGTGAGTGAGTGAGTGAGTGAGTGAGTGAGTGAGTTTTCCTACTCTGGACCGTATAGGTTTTTGTACAGACTGCATTTGCATATTCTTAAGGAGGTACGATCACTTCCACGGAGTCAAAAAAGTCTAAATTTATTTTACCCACAGCTGCTCTGATTGATGTTTACTTATGTTGATTATTCGTATTATCGATTATAGTGTGCCAAATGTTGTGGTAAATGATGGATTTATTCCACGTGAATAAAAACTGAAAAATTAGATTGTCAACGACTCGGTTGTAATCTTCGTAATAATATTAGCGCAATAAAATTCAAGCCTATTAAAATAGGCTTGAATTACCTCAGCTGAATTAACACGATAGGCAGAATATACTTATACATATTATTGATACGTGATAAATGATAAAGCTTCATAAATTGTTGTTTGCATATATTGTGGCGGCTTCTATTCGAATTAATTTCAAAATGAAGCTCGGTTATGTTCGCCAAACGCATCAGCTGTTACTCGCGACGTTGCTAAGTCTATGGGTGCTATTTCGTCCTTCTGACCATTTTCAACTGGAAATTCAAACTTTCTTGTAATGTAGTGCTTTAACTACACGGTGAAGATTGATTTTCTTATTTTTTACAATATCTATTATATCTAATCTATCGAATTTCAGTTTCCCAACGAGTTTAGTTGGATACTTGAGCAGAAAAACCACCGTAACCGCACTTCCGGTTGACCGTCTCCATAAGACGACGAGCTTCGGTAACTCAAAGTGCTCGACATTGCAGTTTTATTGCGAAAAAATTAAACGGTCAAAATAGCTCAAATTTTGGCAAGAGGCGCAAAAAGTATTCGTCAAAATCATATGAAAATTTCAAATCCGAAAGTTGGATTCGTAGTAATAATCGTACGTCCTTAACACATGTATGATGGAACAAAATTAGCTTATATAGACGGTATAATAGTAAAAATGACGCAAGGAAAATGAAATAACAAACACTATATAGGGGCCATCCATAAATTGGGTGATTTTAAGATAGCATGATTTTAGGGAGGAGGGGGGGGATTAAAGATCAGCAAAAATCAATAATATATGGATGGTACCATCGTAAAAAATAATATTGTTAAAAATAGTAAATAATAATATAGGAAACACTAAAATTAAAATCAGGATTGAAAATTTAAATTTGGCTATGCTAGAATCAGCTCATAGAGTCGTTCAACAATAGCCGGGTTAGGGTACGCTTGTGTGTGATGCCGATCATACTTACGTACGTGACGTAAAGAGACAGAGGCTGATTGTGAGAGGGAGAAGATCAGATAGCTTTCATCGTTGAATTATAATCCGCCCCACCTTTTTCTACTCCAACAACGAGAACCGAACTCCAAGGCCACGTATCGATATCTACGTCAATTTAAATTTAAAATCTTCGACACATATACATACGGGCAAAGACGATTTTGAAGACTTTCGACTTGGAGGACCTCCGTATACTCTGATGTCCCCATAACGGACGCTATTTAAAGCCTGATGGCTTTAAAATTAATTTTGGAATAATGGGAGCATATTTATATACAGGTAATTCCAAGGACCTGTCTTTGAAGTAAAGAGTTCGCTTTGAAAATGTTTAATACCGTGCTCAAAATAGCCACACGTTGATTGGCAACATTACATAGATGCAACGGGTTCAAAATGACCTTCCTCCGTTCACAGATCCACGCGTGCACCTGACGAGTTAGGCTACTGTGAAAATTTCGAAAAATCGATCGTCGTCATCGGCGAACGAAATGCATGGCACAACAGGTCTGACGTCACAAACATCCGGACGGCATGCCTTCGTTTTTTTTTTGTTTCATTTTGGATAAGATGCCATACCCGCTCACTTTCTCACTGTCTCTTCCTCCCTCCTTCACACACACATATAATATAATTTACAATATTTGTGATACTTAAAAATATATTTTACTGTTTTTTCTTTCTTTTTACTATTAGGTATATGTTTCGTTATTTGTTTGCTCTACTTTCATTATTATTTCTTATGTATACATATATATATTTCTTCACTGAACTTCCTTTTTCGTGTTTTATTTTTATTTTTTTCTCCGTTTGTTATGTATCGGGTGTTTCAATTTATTTCATTTTTGTAATTGGTAACTTTGTACATTTAATTCGTACGAAAAATTTTCTCGGCCTGAGGGGCTTAGCCTAAGGTGAAAATGACGAACGCGCGATCGTCGCCTGAGACAACTCAAGTTGAAGAGGAAGGTCCAACATATGGTGCGGAATAGGACTGCGAGTAGAACTTTAAACACGTTGTGCTCGAAACTATTTTCTTCAAAACGGTGTACACAATTTTTCGACATCTAATAAACGGATTGACTTGAAATTTGGTATACTTATTCAGTGTAATAGTAGTTTAGTCCTGACCGACGTTTTTCTTCTTAATATTTGTTTTTCATTAATTATTAACAATAATAATGTCGTTTTTCCTCGAAAAATAAAAAAAACGAATTGAACATTTTTTTTATGATCGAAACACGATAATAAAAAACGCTCGTTCACGTTTTGGACGATATTATCTATTTTGAGAGAAATCTATTCTTTATCGGTTCAGATCAACTGGGTCGCAAAAATCCAGTACACCGTTGAGCCCCTCACGTCCCAAGCTCCTCCACAAGAATGCTCATAACTTCGTTCATTACTAATATTTGTTCATGAAATTTGGTAGTTTGGCCCTGCAGCAACGGCGCCACTTTGTTTAAATAATAATAACTTCATTGTTCATCAATATTTTGCAATGAAAAAAAAAACGCAAACTCGGGAAGACAATGTATTAATTGTGTGTAAAATCCCAACCTCGTCATCCCAGTACTCCCATCGGAAAAAAATATTGAAAATTGACCTTTTTTGCTCTAGAATAGCAATGGCTAGAATTCGCAATAGTGGACAATGATGGAATTCGCGCGCTTTTTCTGGAAGACAAATCACTATATTTTCTATAGCCAGTGGTGATAGGATTCGTATAAAATACGAGCATAAAATTCGAAATTTCCGAAACGATTACTGTAATGAAGCGTTCACGGTCGTTTGTTGACCCCGCTACTTAATTGATGCCTAATCCGCATTCAGAGCAAAACGACCGAGGGTATTATTATCGGAGGAATTTTATGCCACTCTAATTTCTCACAGAGGGATGATATCGGAGCTCAGGGCGGAGGTTTCCGCCCAAGAATGCCAATCAGTGCGTAACCCGCATAAAGTGCGGGGAAGAGGGAGGAAAAGAGAGGGGCGTAGGGAGGAAGAGCGACAGACATACGCGTATACAAATTGTCAGTTGCAAGCGATATTTAAGGCGAGTGGGAACTCGCGCTGCACGCTCGTTCTTTCGAAATTACGTAATAAGAGAGAGAGAGACAGAGGGGGGGGGGGGGGGTCGAGTGAAAACGAGCAGGTCCGTGTACTATGGCGAAGCCAAGAAACGTCATCAGCGAGCGAAACGCATGGCACAACAGGTCTGACGTCAAAAGAACCTGGTCGGCATTCTACCTTCGTTCTTTTTCATTTTGGATAGCTCGCCATAGTTTTATTCTCGCTCATACACACATACGCACTAATTCACACGATGTGTGTTATTTCAAAATAAATTTTGCTATTTTTTAATTTTTTTAGTATATGTTATATTTCTCGTTATTTGTTTGCTTTATTTCGTTATTGGTTCGCTATACTTTGTTATTATTCATTATTTTTCACTCTTTTTTATTATCATTTCTTATATATACATATATATTTCTTCACTGGGTTTCGTTTTGGTGTTTTCTATTTTTTGAAATTTCTTCGTTTGTTATCGATCGGGTGCATTGATCTATTTCATTTGATTGTTACCTTTACGAGGCTTAACGAGGCTTAACGAGGCTTAACGAGGCTTAACGAGGTTAGGCTACTGTGAAAATGACTAAAATTTGCTCGTCACTTGAGGCAACTTAATTTGAAGAGGAAGGTCCGACATATGGTGCAAGAATCGCAGATAGAAGATAAGCTCATGATTACAACGATAGAACTGCTAGTTAAACTTTAAACGCGTTTTTCTCGAAACGGTGTACACGATTTCTCGCCATTTTATGAACGAATTTATTTGAAATTTGGTACACTTATTCAGTGTAATAGTAGTTTAGTCTTGACGGACGTGTTTCTTCTTAATATTATTTTTCATTAGTCATTAATAACAATGAGGTCATTTTTCCTCGAAAAATCGAAGGAAAAACATTCAACACTTTTTTGTCGATTGAAACATGATAACACAAAAAAGCTCGGTCAAGTCTCAGCCAACGTTATTTATTTTAGGAAAAAACTGTTTTTTTTCGTTTCAGATCAATCGCTTGGCCAAATTCAAGTACACCGTTGGGTGTACGTTCAAGACCCTTCACGAGAATGCTCACAAGTACCTCAATTATAATTATTAACATTTTTTTATGAAGTTTGGTAGGCAACTTCGTTAGTGTACATACAAATAAATATCCGAACGACTTTTCAATCACCTTACTTATCCCTTCAAAATGATTTTTCTCAAATAACCCTGATTTTTGGGTCGTCACAGTAGCCATTAATAAACTGTACCAATCAACATCTCTTTCTGTCTTTGTCCCTTTCTCTTATAATGATTTCGATTCAACGAATCGTCCATTACGCAATCGTTCACTCGATTTAAATCAGACTCACAAGGGATCTGCTATCACAATACGAATAAATCAACTTCCGCGCTCTACCCATATTTTTTTTGCTTCGTTGATATTTCTGCGACACTTTCCTTTCCACTTTTCGACGTCTATGCTCGTAACGTCTATACGATTTGTTGCGCTATCCACCGATACACGATAAACGGTCCAACGATTGCAAAGGTTTGAGGGCAATTCGCGGCAATTGCATCAACGTTACCCTTTATCGTATCAAAGATAAAATGGAAGAAAAAGTAGCTCAGATGGCAATCAAAGGGGGAAAGAGCGGCGAGCGATAGTCGAAGGATATCACGGAAATCGATACTAGACGAGAATATCGAATTACTGCTCCCCCCCCCCCTCTCTCTCACACAAACACACACTCACACTTTGCTGCTCTATCGGTATTCGCTACGTCTAGAGTTTCTTCCGTTCTCACGGCTCGGACCTTGACGTGAGATTTTCGAGCGTACAATGCACCGCAATCCGTTTCCCATAACTACTCAGAACGGAAATTATTTTTAAAAACGAGGAAAGAAATCAATCCGTCACGCTAGATATTCGCCCAAAAGAGAAAATCAGCGTAAAAAAATGGTCGGCTAAGGACAACCCCTAAAGGAATTTTGTGGCGACGCGCAATAGTTTTTGGGTTTGGGTTTGTTTGTTTGAACAAAACGGAGAGCGCGATAACATATACAGGCATGAACGGAGACCTAGCAGATATAGATATAGTCGGCGTGCGTTAAGGCCTTAGGCCACACTAACCGGTATCAAATCATGTGCGAATTTAACAAATTTTTTTTCGTGTGAAAAAGTGATTCACTCATAAAATTAATTACACATCTATTTTGTATGAATATCAAGCTATTAGAAAATGTATTTTTTTTTCTTCGATGTACAACTACTCGAAACTTCTCGAAACAGGTTTTTTCCAATTGGCGTGACGAATAACTTGGACAATTTTCACTCGATTTACTTCAAATTTAAAAGTTATGTTCCTAATTGCATTTCGTAGAGAAGTACGTACGGAATTTCTGATTAATCGAAAACTTTTCATTTTATGAACAGTTTATGAGCAGTTGTAACGAAATTTTTCACTGAAAATTCATTTCTTAAGGCGGGATTCTACTGTGAAACTTTGAAAAGGCTAAATTGGATGAAAACTCCCACCTGGAACACGTCGAAGGCATATTATATGGCCCAGGCATCGCTGATTGAGGGTAAGATAATTTTTTCTACGATTTATCACTCACCAAAACTTTAAACGCGTTTTTCTCGAAACGACATTTTCAAGTACCGTGGTCGTGATAACTCAAAAAGTACTGAACCGATCCTTATGAAATTTGGAACACATATTCTATATGTGTGTACCAACCGACCTAACTACAATCAACTTAAAATTTTTATTAGAACTATTTTTTTATTGCAAAAAAAGACCCAAAAAAACGCATTTTTTCGTATTTTAGCCACCATTTTGTTAATTTTGCACGTATATAAAATATTCTAGTTAGGTCGGTTCCTGAAGACATACTGAACATGAAACTATTTGATTTTTTTGTTTCAGACCACCCGTCGGGAAGATTTCACGACCACGGCAACGGTACCTGCTTTTCGAGGCGTTGGCTTTAAACATATTTTACGTGTACAAAAAATGAATAAAATACATAAAATTTTTTTTTTTATTCACTTAAAGATTGTATTTATGGAACAGTTTAAACCCCATATCGATGTCTTTAATAGTATTCTCAGAAAAAATTCACGAAAATAGCGTTTTTTTCATGGTTTCAAAGTAGAATCCCGCCTAAAGTTCAAATACCTACAACCTTTGAATAAAACGATATTTTTTAAATTTTGTAAGTACTTCTCTAGGTATTTTAATGTAGATTGACGAGAATTTTCGTTTTTCGTTCTAGGTAAAAAATTGTGGATGCTTAAGGATGTTGAGTCCCTATGAAACATGTTAATGTTAATTGTTCAATAAATAGCTTCTCAATCGTCATGACATTTTTGAACGACCTCCTGAATACTTCATGTAAAAACATACTAAATTTTCAGAATCCTATCATTACTTCAACCTCCTTAGGGGTTGAAATGAAAAATAATAAGAAAATTCTGAAAATTTGGTATGTTTTTGTATGAAGTATTTAAGAGGTCGTGTTAAAATTTCACGACGATTGGGGAGCTTGTTATTAAAAAATTAACATTTTGTCAAGAACAATTTTTAAAAGAAATTTTAAAAAAATTATCAATAAACTGCGTTTGTTTCCGTTGCTTCCAGTATATTGTAGATATTACAAAATAGAGAGGTCAAAAAAAACTTATTGCAAAGTTACATCAGTTTCCATAAGACAACATTTAATTTGTGAATGTTAATTGTTCAATAACGAGCTTCCTAATTGTCGTGAAATTTTTACACGACCTCTGAAATACTTCATACAAAAACGTACCAAATTTTCAGAATTTTATTATCATTTGCGATTGGGGACTCAACATCCTTAATGTCACGCCGCTGAGCGTCTAAAAAAAGATAACAAAAGAAAATATTAGCAGCCGGCCAATTTGTACATCGAAAAAAATATGCATTTTCCAACAGCTAGATATTCATACTAAATAGATGTGTAATTAATTTTATAATTGAATGACTTTTTCATGCGAAAAAAAATTGTTAAATTCGCACACGATTTTATACTCGTTACTGTGGCCTAAGGTCTTAGAAAAAACATAAAAATTCAATATCTCGAAAACTATTGCGAGTCGCCAAAAATCCTTTTAGGATTTGTCTCCATACAGTAAAAGGAAAGTTTGTGCAAAATTTCAGCTCGATCGAAGGTTGGTGGTTTTCGGAACCTTATCCAAACTCAAACCGAAAATTATAAAAAGAACGAAAAAAAATCAATCCTCCACACTATAATTTCGTCAAAAAGCGAAAATCAGTATTTTGCAAAAAAATGGCGCCTCTGCAAAAAATGTTTAAGTTCCCCTTTACAGTTTCTGTTTTTTTTTAAGTCACATGTCCCTTCGCGTATTTATTCCACTTTTTGTCCCGACTCGTCATCCTCGCCAGTTGAGTCGGATACGCGAGTCTTTTTTGTGTCAAGTGCAAGACGAGACGAACAAAACGTTGCTCGATACGCCGACAAGCAATTAATCATCGAATACACCATTACTAAATATAGCGAAGCACGAGGCAAACAATGTTTACGACGCTACGTGTGCGGAGGAAGAATTGTATAGCGGGCTGCACGATGTCGATACCTCAAATCGCGTATTCCGATCCCCAGACGAATAAGGACACGATCCCTGTACGAACGACCCTGTAACCGCGTGTCGATTATTTATACAGCGGAGATCTCTCTATTGGCACTTTTATGATAATTCGACGCGTGGGAAGGTATCTCACGATCGAGATGTCCTCCGTAATTGTATCGTGATTACGAAATTATCGTTACTATTATTATTAATCTTTTTATTATGTTAAAATCTCTATTTTTGATATCTGGTCAGCCGAATACAATTATAATTATCATTACTGCTGTAAAAAAAAATATTATTATCTTTGGTGTTATTTTTATCGTTGTCACTACGACCATTGTTACTATTATTGATAAATTATTATAATTATTAGTGTTGGTAATGAATAATTATTATTTCTAGTGATATTTGTAAATCTTCATTATCGGCATCTAATCATCCTGCAAAATTATAATAATTATAATTAAAGCTGTTTTTGTTATTAACATTATCGCCATTGCTTTTGTTATTACCATCATTATCATTACTGCCGTTGTTCCTATTATTATTCTTAGTAGTGACAATAATTGTCAAGTGTGTGGAAATAAAATGATAAATTGAAAAAGTAAAACGCAAGCGGTTCCAGGATCGAGCCTCTACCATCTTGTCAACATTACAAAAAAAAAAAAATTCAACTTCAATAGGATGTATTTAAATGAAATACGTTTTTGTCCTTCTCTTACGGCCTACTACGGTCCGATTTGTTTTAAACACATTTTTCTCATGGGATTCAGGTATTCTTTTCGAATATTAAATAAATTCGAATTAAATGAATTAAGATTCGATTCGACTAAACCTTCATTTGCTTACAATATACACAACAAATCCAATATGCAAACAATATTTCATAAATTAAGAACAAAAACTGAAATACTTAATTTAGAGTTCAACCACAATGAATTTGTATCATAATTCGGCCTCCTGGAATGATTTTTTTTTTCAACGAGGATATTTCGCCTACACAAGAGATCGAACCTACGACCTAGCTACCTCCATATAGCCTCGGACGCTGCCCCTTTGCTACTGAGTGCATGTAGCAGCTTAGTGGCAGATTTGGGATAAGAGATCAAATGAATTCCTATAATTATTTATTGTATCCCATAAACTATATCAATTAGTTAATATCATTGTGATAATTAGAGAGTTTTATTGAATACCATGCCATAAATATTTCGAACATAACCTACATATATATATAATCCCTCTCTCGCCCCTATCTGCCCCCTTCCATTGATGTCTGTTGCAATAAATAATGTCTGTTGCATAAAAGGCATCAATTCAATCGCATAGAAAAATGTTTGTCTCTACGAAAATTCTATTTGATTTACATTTCAAAAATTAAATATATACAAGTGGATTCGACTAAATTATTTTTTTAACAGATGAAACCGAACCACAGATATTAAGAATAAATAAAATATTTACTTCTCAGACGATACTAAATAGCTTTTCATTTGAATAAATAAATATATTTTTTAAAAACAATTTTAACAAAACATAATTTAAAACAAAATAAAATAAACAATCAACAATATATTTAAAATAAACAATTAAAAATATATTTCAAATAAACAATCAACGGAATGCAATAGGAAAAATTTGATTCCACGGAAAATCTTGTTAATTCAATTAAAAAAGATCAAATAGCCGCATCTAGTCAATATCAATAGAATTTTTCTGTCGATGTAGGGTGTGGTTTCTGGTGGGTAAAAATCCCACACATTCCGGAAATCCGGACCCTACCAAACGTCTTTTCGAATATTATCCACAACCCCGATGAATTTGTTTTCCTTAATAAAAAAAAATTTCATCATTATTATAATTAAGACTATTATCGTTGCAACACTTTTTTTTCTTATTGTCATATTGCTATTGTTTCTGCCACTGTTATCGTTACCTTTATTGCTATTATTATTAGGACGATTATTTTTGGAACATTTTTTAAAAATTATTGCCATCCCGCTACTCATTTATTTTTTATTCCGTCACCATCGTCATCATTATTATCAATTATGAGGTTATTCCTGCTATAAAAATCATTGCTATTCTTGTTGTCGTTACAATTCAAAAACTTTTGCCTATCCCTGCCCCAATTAAGAGATTTTCCCAGAATTAACGCCCGCAAACATTTACGAATATTTTTCTGTATATCTATAGAAGTCGCATGAATTTGGAGGTTTACCGACCCGTGATGACGAGGCTCTGCGAATTTCGGAAAACAACACAAAGGCAAAGGTACGCGGTTCGGGTTGCACTTGCATTTACCCCCACCCCACCCGTCCCCCTCTCCGTCGTCGCACCGCTACGTCTTTCCCTCCTCCCTGCCTCTTTTCTCGTCCAAGTCAGTTATTTACGTGAGCATTGAGAATGCTTTGCCTATATCCGCCGAGTCTTATAGATCCTGCAGCAGCATGGCACCTGCTGCTGGTGCTGGACGAGTGTGCGTACGTAACATGCACAATATACATGCCACCCTCCGTATATAGTCGTCTCGCAAATCCAGCGCACATTCCCGCGAATTACGAGAAAATTATAAGGGGCTGTGTGCAAGTGTGCTCGGGAACGTGTTTTTTTTTTAAATTTGCTTGTCGCTGTTGTGGAAGCGTGTGTTGCCGCGTAAATTCAAAATAAATTTCCTTGCCTCTGAGTATTTATGGGGATACAGCTCGGGGTGTGTGTGTGTGTGTGTGCAGTCTTAAGGATGTTGAGTCCCAAATCGCAAATGATGATAAAATTCTGAAAATTTGCTACGTTTTTGTATGAAGTATTTCAGAGGTCGTGTAAAAATTTCACGACAATTAGGAAGCTCGTTATTGAACAATTAACATTCACAAGTTAAATGTTGTCTTATGGAAACTGATGTAACTTTGCAATAAGTGTTTTTTCACGTCTCAATTTTGTAATATCTACAATATACTGAAAGCAACGGAAACAAAACCAAGTTTATTGATAAACTTTTTTGTTATTTCTTTTAAAAAATTCTTAAAAAAATGTTAATTTTTTAATAACGAGCTTCCTCATCGTCGTGAAATTTTAACACGACCTCTTAAATACTTCATACAAAAACATACTAAATTTTCAGAATTTTCTTGTCATTTTTTATATCAACTCTTAAGGAGGTTGAAGTAATGATGATAGAATTCTGAAAATTTTGTATGTTTTTACATGAAGTATTCAGGAGGTCGTGTCAAAATTTCATGACGATTAAGAAGCTATTTATTGAACAATTAACATTAACATGTTTCATAGGGACTCAACATCCTTAACTTTACCTTTCGACCACTCCGGTGAGCGCCCGAGAGCGAGACCAACAGCCGAAAATACACTGCGTTATGCTCGCTCGAATTCTCGTAATTTACGCGGGTCGTTTGAAAAGTCCGTGCAAAGTCAGAGAGATGGCACCACTGGTGCGTATCTAGGTTATTTTCAGTTAGTAACATCTCTTGGAAGAAGACATACCAAGTTTCAGCTAAGTCGGTGCATTTCTATGTGTTTGGCATTCGTTTGAACCGAGGAAGACGAGTGATTAAAAAAATGGACGAAAAAGAATTTCGTGTGTTGATTAAGGGGTTACCCCCACTTGCGATTTTGAAAAAATCGTTTTTTTATTGCATTTTTTTTAAGTATAAGTATCTGAGAATATGTCCTGAAAATTTCAAGTCGATCCGAACAAAATTGACTGAGATATGAGCGTTGAAAGAGAAGAATCCGTGAATTGAAGAACTGAAATTGAAACTTTAAACGCGTTTTTCTCAAAATGGCATTTCTGAAGTCGGTGACCAAGATTACTCGAACACTAATGAACCGATCTTCTTGAAATTTTGCAGGTTTATTTAATACATAAAAATGTAGTCTTTAAACGTTCGATTTTTTTTTCGAAAAAAAATGGCCGTTTTATAGCCAAAAAACGGCCGTTTTTTTCGTTATAATCGAACCATTAACTTTGACTGTCCGCCATTTTGTGAAAAATGAATATTTTTTAAAATCCTTCGATTAAAGACTAGTTTATACTTATATTTGAATAAATCCATCCGCATTTTTTTTTCAGATGATCCACTTCGCCGCAATGTTGGTCACCGCAAACCGTGTATATAAAAACATTATTTCATTGACGGCCATTTGCCCCTAAACAATGTAATATTTTTCAATAAAAAAATTACTGAAAGTTCTTCAAGATGTGTTATTTAAGATGGTATATTGATCGATTTATTGATCGATTAAAAAAGTTTTGTAGTTTTCTTTTAAAAAATTCATGAAAAAGGCCTTTTTTGTGCTACAAGTGGGGGTAACGCCTTAAAGATTACTTAATGCAAGGCAAAACGCCTCAGGAGACTAAAGGGAAGCTTGATAAATATTATGGTGACTGTGCACCTTCGATTAGAACAGTTTATAAGTGGTTTCAAAATTTTCGGAGTGGCCATATAGTCACAAGCAACGCTGAAGATTCTGGACTGTTGCAGTCACTACTCCAGAAATCATTGACAAAATCCATGATCTGATGATGGATGACAGGAGAGTGAAGGTGCGTGAGATTGCTAGTGCTGTGGGCATCTCGAATGAACGGGTACATAATATTTTGCACCAACATTTGGACATGAAAAAGCTATCCGCAAGATGGGTGCCGCGATTGCTCACGATTGATGGGCCTGAAGTTTGCATCGTTAGAAGGCAATCATTTTTTCGTGGCTTCGTTATGTTTATTGGTATCGAAAATCATATTCTGAAGATTTGTACTGTTGATTGCTAAATAAGGACGCTAAAAGATGGTCGACTGAAACTTGAGCATCATTCGAGATTGACCAAAAACGAAATCGTGTCAAGTGTTGCAAGGACGGTTTGCAGCTGTTCCAAAGGAATCCGCAGGACTTTAAGCGTCGTTTCGTCACTGTAGATGAAACATGGATACTTCACTACACTCCTGAGACCAAAGAACAATATATATATTGTTCATAGATGATTATATCAATCGACTCAGAATTCCACCCCAACCCCCCATATCAGGGACTACCATCGGTTCTGGGCTACCCTGTACATGCATTCATACGTATAGGACTTGCCCCGCGACTGCCGCATTAAATTAATCAAAGCTACACAACGCTTCTTACGTCCCAGCGCCTCATGACTCGCCGAGCCTCGGAAAAGTTTTAAAAAAAGCGCGCCCTCCATTTTTCTTCTGCGGAGAGCAAAACACGATCCATAATTTATTTTCTCCATCTATTCCATAAGGTATCGGAAAACAATCGATGTATTCAGCCTGATGCAGAACAGAGGAGTACGTGTGTGTAATGCCTGCGCATTTTTGCGCATACAGACAGCGTATCTCGGATAAAGTGTCACAAGCTTGTATCTCAGAAAGTACGGATTATAATAAAAAAATGTTTCGAATAAAAGTTGTTTCGTTTCAAGCGGGAGAAAAGATGGAAATCTCAATTTCACCCTGGGTTAAACCACCGAGGTAATATCAAGGTCATCTTTGAAACTTTTATTGGGAACTCTTATTTTTTATTGTATATTCTTATACCTTATCTCGAGAGCTTATAAAAACACCGTGGATAAGTATTTCTTTATCGAGTACTTTTTTAGATATGAGACACTTATAATACCGGCAGTATTGGAACTTTCAAGTTTCATAAGTAAAAGATACTCGATAAAGAAATACAATTGTGCAGTTTTGAAAAGCTTTCGGAGCAAGCTATAAGAATGGACAATAAAAAATAAGGGTTTTAATTAAAAATTCCGAAGTTGACCTTCATGTGACCTCGGCAATGAGATCGGAGTTGAAATTGAAATTCCCATATTTTGTTTATTCAAGAACGAAACCATTTTTAGTTAAAACTTTTTTTTTAATTCGTACTTGATGAAATATAGTAAACGATTGTAATACTTTATCTGAGACATATAAATATGGGGTATTCCAGGTCAAATCAGACATCCCTCACCATAGTTGATTGTAGATTTTCATAGTGGGAAATCTCCCTCCTGGTATTAAAAAAAAACACCTAACTGAAAAAGGCGCCCATGCTCTCCTGCGAGCTGCAAAGAATCGAAAAGTCCACTCGGGCCGTTTTTTTTTATTCTGAAAGAACTTAGATACGCTTTAGACGTATTTGTCCTTTTTTATCGAGGCTAAACTTGTGCTTCCAATATTTAATATTTTTTGTGTGAAATTTTCATTTTGGGTATGATTATTCGGCCGTTTGCAAGTCAGGAGAGTGCTTTTTTGGTCTACTAAACATCTCATCCAAATTGAATTTCGTCTGGAGCCATATTTTTGAAGTTTTTCACTTGCAGGACGGAAAAGTACTCTTCTGACTCCCAAACTGCCGAATTATTATTGATAAAATCGCAATTACATAAACAAATTACTAAATATCTGAAGCCCATATTGAGCTTTGGTAAAAAATGCATGCATGCATGCATGCATGCATGCAAACGTATCGACATTTTGTCAGAACTTTAAAAACGGCGCGAGTAAATTTCGATTTTTTGCAGACGGAACGGAGCAAGGGGTGGGGGCAAAAATTTGAAGAAATTGGATGTTCTTATGACACTGGGAGCGAGGCTTTCCACTATGGAAAATCAACCACAATAATCAACGATGGTGAGGGAATAGTTGTCTGAGTTAAGCTGGAATTTTATATATATATATATATATATGTATACAGGCATGAGATATTCCACGTGAATCCGGTGGACTTTTTTCCTGAACCCCGCCAATTCGATTAATTTTTTAAAATTTGGTTCCATTGACTCTAATAGACTCCCCGATTTTTTTAAAAATTTTTTCGAAACAACCATTCGTAAAAAAAACGCAAAAAAAGTCTCCAATCGAAAAATCTGATAAAATTCCTAAAAATGGGTGATTATATGTAAAAATGCTCAAGCTATCACCCGCAGTGGAAGTATGATTTTTTCTGTGCTGAAAACGACTTCAATTGACATTAATACGAGAACTTTTTGACTGCTAACTTTTCAAGGCCCGTGATTGTGATTTGGTTATTCAAAAATGGTCAAAAAAATTCATTGCGGGTATCAAAATATCTAAGTATCCGCCCGAAGTAAGCGGTTCTTGAATTTTTCGGGTTTTTTCAACGTTACTCGCTCAGAAAGTACACAAAAAATCATACTTCCACTGCGGGTGATACCTTGAGAATTTTTACATATAATCACGCATTTTTGAGAATATTTTCAGATTTTTTAATCGGGGCGTTTTTTCGGAATGTTTTTTTTTTTGACTAAGGTTTGTTTCGAAAAATGAAAAAAATTCTGGGTGTCTTTTAGAGTCAGTGGAATCAGATGAAAATAAAAATAAATAAATGTTATATATATAAATGGTATTCAACTTTGCATAGTTAAAACGCAACGAAGGTTTTGTAGCCCAATTTCTTTTTCACACATTTAGCCCTAGAAGATCATTCAAACGTGTTTCAGAATCCTTATCGGAGATCTTCAGCCGAAATATGTAAGAAAAAGTTTTGGATGATAATGAAAATCAAAAAATTAAAGAATAAAAAACAATCTTCGTTGGATTCCAATGATGCAAACTCCAACATCGTTATATATACATTTTTGCCGTATATTTTTGATATATATTTTTTTCAATGTATTTCGTATATATTTATTTACATATTTTCTGTCGTAAATAATGTACAACAAAAATTGAATTCTCGTTACATCGTGTAATTTGCTGCTTATTTTGTTCAGACAACGACGAGCACATCGCAATTGATACTACCAGCGAGTAATATGAGGATCCGAACGAAAAGAAGAACCCGATTCGGGGCTGCTCCTCGCAATATAACTCTGAATTGTATATAAATGTGATCGCGAGAATCTGTCGCGAGCATTCGGATATTCATGAAAATTCTAACATCTCCGTGCGCGCCTCGTTAACAGTAAGCATAAAGAAATGGAGAACAGCAAAAAAAAAAAAGAAACGAGTGGAAAAAATTAATGAAAAAGGTTAAAAGACTTCCGGCGACGTAATTGGAAAACGGCGCTCCGCTTCGACCGACTGCATTGGCCCCTCGCGCTCGTTATTGCAGTTCTAGGGGGCTTTCACGCGACTTTTTTTTTACGTCATTTTAATCCACACGTCGATCTCTCATATCCCTGCATATCCTCAGGTACACACACGCACACAAACACACACACACACACATGTTCGGAGAGAGTGGAAACAGCAATCGCCCTGGGGTAACAACTGACGCGAGAATTACCGCGATGTAATCCCTCGCGGAACTCTGGAGGGTCTGTCACTGGGGAGGTCAAAATTGTCGTCCAAACCCCGTGACAAGTGTATTTGGCCCGGTCGATGTACGAGAACCGTACGAGAATCACGATTCTTTCATTTGTTTGACAACGACAAAAAAAATAAAGAATTTTCCATGAAACTGAAAACAAATGAAAAACAAAACGAGCAGGGCACCGATTTCACCAACGTTCAAGCACGGGGCGGCTTATTCTCGAGAGAAGATTCATTGCTTATTGGTGATTTTTTTTAAATATTAGACAGGATAAATTGTAATTCCAGACGGATAGCAACGAAACAAATATTTCGTATCGAAAGTAAAATAAAAGGGGGGCGGGGATAATTTGTCCACGCTGTGTATTTTTTATATGAAAATTCGTCCGAGGATCTCTTTGTCCCCAAAAACAACGATTCGGTCAAGATGATCGAAACACATCACCAAAAAAAGCGCGTTTAACTCACAGCCGAAATGATCTATTTTAAGAAAAAAAACTTTTTTTTCGTTCGACATCCGGATGACCGAATCCAAATACATCACCTAAGCCCCTCACGTGTCAAGGTCCTTCGCGCGATTGTTTATAACTTCTTTAATTATTACTATATTTTTATGAAATTTGGTACACAACTTTGTTAATGCACATCTAAATAAATATCCAGATAATCCTCCCAAGGGAGTGTGACTTTTGAAATAGTAAATTAGCCTGCCTTACGTCTGAGGAGGGTATATAGGCTACGTCACAGTAGCCTAACCCCTTAAGACGGCTTTGGATGCAACGGAAGTTAGGATAGATCAACGATGAAGTGCGAGAAGGAAGCAATAGGAAATGGTTCAATTGGGAAGGGCAATACGTAAAAACCCGCAAGGGTATACTTTAAAAGTCAGGAAATTAATTTTAAAAATATATTAATATTGTATTAAATTAAATATTATAATATATAAATAAATAAATAAATATATATATATATATATATATATGTATGTATATATGTGAGGGTGTCCTGTGATGAATGGATAATCCTGCAACGGTCGATAGGTCAAATCATGTCCTACTATATGCTGTAATTTCAGTTCAGTAAAAGCCCCACGGTTTTCGTGATATAAACCATCTGCTTTTGGTTTTTCGCATCCCATTTTTACAAATGATAACTTTATTTGACCTGGTTTTTTAAACAATACTCTTGGTTACTTGTTCTACCTAGAAAAGTCTTCTTTTTGACCTTAAATGTTAAAGAAACTTTATGAAAAAAGGTCTCAGAAGAATTTTCGTACAAACCAATTCGACCATCCTCTCTGATTTCCAGCGGTGCAAAAAAAATGCACTACGCATATCGTGCCAATTATTTAAAAAAAGTTGCTTAATTATTGTCGATTCATATAATTGGTAGAAATGGCATGCGAAAAAAAGCAGATAATTTTTTTCAAGTAAATAACAAAGCCAACACATCTCGAAAACCGTGGGGCGTTTACTAAACTGAAATTCCAGCATATAGCAGGACACGATCTGACCTATCGACATTGAAGGATTATCCATTCATAACAGGACACCCTGTATACATATAATTATAATAATCTTTAATGTTAAAGAATAGTATATATATATATGTATGTATGTATGTATGTATGTATGTTTGTATGTATGTGCCACCGGCAAAAGCTGAACCTGAAGGACTGCATGATGCAGCATGGTACTCGTCACGCCACCATGTGCATTATATTATATCTATATATACGCCAACACACACACATACTTCATATACAGCTGTGTCCGTAGTCGGTGCACTCGGAAATTTGCCCACAAAATTCAGCGCGCCATTTCATCGTCGTCATTGCGCCAAGCCAGAATGAGAGGGAAAGGATAGAGAAAGAGAGAAAGAGAGAGAGAGAGAGAGAGAGAGAGAGAGAGAGAGAGAGAGAGACCGAGAAAGGTAGAGAAGAGAGAAGAGAGAAGAGAAAAGAGAGCGAGTTGCCAATGTGGGTCACTCTCGTGCGTGTGGCTCGAATCACGAGACGAGGAAAACGGGAGGCAAGGGGAGCAGATTTTTCTACTCCGTGACACTTGGAATCGGCGAATCTTGCCCCCGCAAGCATGACCAAGTTTCTTTTCACCGTTTTCTTTTTTGAATTCTTTTTTTTTCTCCTCCCTCTCGTTCAGAACCTCATCGGCTTCTCACCGCGTTCGCGCACGGCAACGAAAGTTACACGGCATTAACATACAGCTATACAAAGCGAACCGTTTGCGTGTGGCCCGAAACGGACGACGTTCTCTCCACCGATGCATTTGTGGCTGAAACGCATCAATTTGAAGAGCGGTACCGCGAAAGGGATACCTTTGAGCCAGAAGTATCGAGTTATTGGACAAACGCTTCTGACTGGATAACAGCAGTGTGCTGCAACCTCGCAACAATGGTAACGCGCAGAGATGTGCCGAAAAAAAATCGCACGCGTAACAACAATGGGCGAATATTGAAAATTCGATTGGGCTCTGTTGATCCACTTTTTATATCGTTGTGCAGAAAAGTGGATTGGATTGGAAAGCAATGGGAAGGGAATAAATCAAAAGGAAATTATTAATGAAATTGAAACTTGTATCGTTGAAACGTAAAACGAATGAATTTTTTTTTACCCTCATAACTCGATAACGAAAAATTTATAAACAGATGACTTTATGGTTTTGATAAATAAATA
This sequence comes from Ophion costatus, assembly GCA_951751655.1. NCBI lineage: Eukaryota > Metazoa > Arthropoda > Insecta > Hymenoptera > Ichneumonidae > Ophion > Ophion costatus. Next base: position 31,558,496 of record OX632364.1, on the reverse strand, counting down.
AAACACGTAGTATTGAGCTTTTGCGAAACTTAACCAGGGGCTAGTTATAAAGCGATGAAAGGAGTGTGACAGACATGTTGCATTGTGTCGTAACATTCTTTAATGATGTATGGAATGCTTTGAAGCAGTTGTTTTGATTGTTGTACCACAAAGCCACGGTCCATTTTTCACACACCTTTTGTCGTTTTGATATTTTATTTTCTATTTTCACAAACATTGCGCACACTCGAATCTTTCAATCTTGCGATAAGTGAACTTGGAACAAATTTAGATCCAACCAACGCTAGTCTGCATGAATTGCACTAAGACATTGATTTGAAAAAAAGATCAAATGTCAATATGGGAATTGTGAGGACTTGGATGGTTTATTACAGAACTGTCGCACAGTGATATGAAGAGCTATATATTCATTTCCTGTGTTACGTAAGTGGATGTGTTTGTGTTTAAAGTAAAAATTAAAAAATATATGGATATCGAAACTGTGTAAGTTTGGTAAGAAAGTCTTGCGGCACTAAACTTCAATAAAGGTTACATGAAGGTCAAATAAAGGTTAAATAAAAACTTAAATAAAGGTTAAATAAAGGCTGTCTCAAAATGAGCTGACATTTTAAATTGCGCGCCATTTTTTTGTGTGGTGAAAATAGAGTACTAAACTTTGACAACTGGCATCAGGAAGTATTGAGGTTTTGTCATGGAGAATTACACGATCGAGCAACGCATAGAAATTGTTATTTGCTGCATTGGTACTTCATAGTTATTGCGGAGGAAATTTCATGGTCCTGTTCCACACATAACCTTCATGTTTGTACCTTATATTAAAATAAAAATATTCCTAATCTTCGAATAAATAATACGTTGTATCAATAAATCAAAATGTCAGGTAATTTCGAGATACCCTATATTTTTCCTAGAAAAGCAGTCCGAGATCATTCCAGACTAGGAATTGTTAGAATGTTTAGGAAGTTCCATGTGAAAGGCTGTATAAGGCGCTCGTTCGTTGCGATCAGACAGTATTAGTGAACATGGATCAAAGAACCCTTCGAGTGATCGCTTATTACGAATTTATACAAGGACGTTCTGCAATATCAGCTGCCACTAATATGTGCAGTGTGTTCAACAGTAACGTAATTCATCATTCAACAGTATCCCATTGGTTCGAACGTTTCCGTTCTGGCGATATACCCTTTTTAGGCAAGCCTAGGTCCAGCAGGAAAACTGTTGTTGACGACGAAGCATCGCGATGTCTTCTACGAATGAAACCTAATGTACCGCCACGAGAATTAGCAAATTAGCTCGGCTGTAGTCACTCCACGGCCCTCCAACATTTGGAAGAGCTTGGATATAGAGAAGTGATATCATCTTAGATACCCCACGATCACAGTAAGTCGAACAAGGAGACAAGCGCTCCTATTTGTCTTTCATTTTTGTTTCGTTGGCAACAGAAAGGATTTACTCAAGGAAATAGTCACTGGAGATGGAAGCTGGGTGCTATACGTTAACCGAACACGAAAGCGCCAATGGCTACCGCAAGGGAAAAAACCAGAACCAACTCCTACACCATCCCGTGAAGAGAGAAAAGTTTTACTTTCTTGTTGATTCGATTTCGATGACCTGTTGTATTATGAGCTTTTTCCGCCTAACACCACAATAAATGCTAAGATCTACTTTACAGAATTACAGAAGTTGTCTCAATTTATTAAACAAAAACTTCGTAAACGTCGACAAGTTCGTCGTCTTCACGACAACGCTCGGTCCAACGTAGCTAAAATGACACGAAAAACTATTTGTTTTAATTAGATTAAATTTTAGATTAATTTTAGATAATTTTAGATTTTAGATAATTAGATTAATTTTTTAGACTAATTAGATTTTAATTAGATAATTTGTTTTAATTTGTTTGAATTAGAATGCGAAATACTACCACATTCACCATACTCACTGGCCTTAGCCCCGTCATTTTATTATTTATTTCGGGCTTTGAAAAAGTATTTACGTGATCAACGATTTGATAATCAAACGGATCTTCAAAATACCTTTGGAGAGTTTTTTAATTCAAGATCTAAAGATTTCCGGAAGGCTGGCATTCAAAGTTTGCTGGAGCGTTGGACACGAGTTGTAGATGAAGAGAGAGACTATATTATAAATTAATCTTATCTCAATAAAATGTTACGTTTATTTAGAAAAGGTGGCGTTTGTGTCGAAAGACTTTCCTACCAACCCAATAATATTGAAATATGATTTTTCATTTATTTCTCATTTTCATGCACTGATACGTTTCCCTAGATGTCCCAATTATGCACATGCATAACGAGGATGCTAGACATATTTAGAAAGAGTGTCCTCTTACGAATGGATAATCCTGCAACTGTCGATAGGCCAGATCGTGTCCGACTACATGTTGGTTTATTAACCGTTTAGTAAAAGTCCCACTATATGTTGGTTCAGTAAAGGTTCAATAAAAGTCCCACGGTTTTTGAGATTTTGCGCTTTATGTTGATTTTCGAAAAAAAACATCTGCTTTTGTTTTTCGACATGCCATTTCTATAAATGATATGAATCGATAAGAGGTTGTCGTATAAGTATATAAGATAAGAAGTATATGAGAAGGTATAAGATCTTTCTCCGTTCCTGAACATTTAAGGGTAAAAAGACTTTTGTAGATTAAAAAAAACAACCAAATTTTTTTCTAAACCGGGTCGAAAAAAGTTATTATTTGTAGGAAGGGCATGCGAAAAACCAAAAGCAAATGATTTTGATTTTTAAAACCATGGTACTTTTACTAAACAGAAATTCCAGCATATGGTAGAATATGATCTGCCCTATGGATTATCGCAGGATTATCCAGTCATAACAGGACACCCTGTATGTATATATATACCCGACTAGAAATTTTGATCCGGCTGCTTGAAGACTGACCAGACCCCTATCAGGCTGCAATCCGGAATGCCGTAGTAGGACACGCCCGATCCGGGCGGGATCCGGCACGGATCCGGCGTCCCTTGACATGGCCTGCGTGGCCGGCAGATGGCGCCAGGTGGCGCCATGGTACGGCACGCCGGATCCGTGCCGGATTCGCACATGATTTTATACCCGTTACTGTGGCCTAACGCCTTAAATTCATCATTTGTTTTTTATCATTTTAGGCATTGATACGGCGGCCGGAACAGGGCCTGAAAAGGCCTACTGATCAGGGCTGTGTCCGTTATCCGGATCCGGGCCGGATGCGAAAAAGCGTTTCACGCCTGTTACGGCCCTGATGCGGCAGCTTGATCAGTGCCGCGGTACGGGATACGGCATGCCGGATCCATGCTTGTTCCGGCCCGTAGCAAAATTTCTAGTCGGGTGTATATATAGATAGATAGATAGATAGATATAATATGTATATGTATGTGTGTATGTATGGAGTGCAGAGTGGATCAGGAGTAAAAATGCATACGCACAAAACGACGAGTGCTTTCGAGTACTCGTTCCGTATGCCGGAAACACTGCGTTGTTCGTTTGCTGCGCGCGAGTACCGCGAGAAGCCTCTCGCAAAGCGTACCACGTTAATTGCCGTTAATTAGCTCGTTTATTTTAGTGGGGCGCTGTGCATTGTCATTGAGTTGATGCATGTGCTTGAAAAATAAATAAATACAAAAAAAACGGGCAATAAAATTACATATGGCACAACGTGCTGCAGTCCCGATTTGGGGTCGCTATCCTCCGGCACGGGAACTGAGCAAACATGAACAACTGCTCGAAATCAATTTCGTTTGTTTATTTCTCATTAATCGTATTTATCACGTTGCGTTTTCGATTCCATCGATTACAGTGGCGGAAATTGTTGGCTATTTCTCGCTGATGTTTTTCCAAAATCAGGTTAATTGTTTAATTCTTTTTCCCAAAAATTGGTTGGGACCTTGAATTTTCAGGAAAATAAGGGCAGTGAAGTATGAATTGCACAACAATTTTGGAGAATTACTTGCTGGTTTTATCATTATTTTTGTTTAATTTTTGTGTGAAAAATTGTCAGTTTGTCCGTTGTTTTTTTTTTTGTATTTATGTATGTTTTTATGTATGCGATAAATGTATGGATGTACGTTTTTATGTATGCAAAAGATTGTCATATTTTCGGCGTTGTTTTTTTTAAGTTATCTTTGTGTATATTTTTTTTACAGATAATTGTCATATGTTGGGCGATATTTTTGTCACATTTAGTTGCAGCTAGGCTCTTTGGCCAGAGAGTACAGTGGACAATTATCCAGGCGGAGGTCCTGCAGGAAAAATATTACCGGCTGCAGTTGTGACTGGAATCTGTCGCGCGCGAGGCTCTTACCGACGGTTGGTACCATGCCGTCAGGGTGCGAGCTGCGCAGCAGATTCCTACGTGAACGACCTGCGCGCGGCTGAACAAAGAAGTTCGTGGCAACATCGACAAAGTTCTGCCTTATCGACATACGAAAAAGCAGAAAACTCTCCAAGATCTATCACCTTTCCCGAAATTTTGTTGTCCAGCACGCAGTACTGATTTACGTTTTGCAAATAAAGAAAAATACATTTTTCTTCGTCTTCGAATTGCAATTTAGCCGGGGATAAAAAAGAACGTCCGTTCGAGACGCATTTTGGAGTACGATTTAAAAAAAACGGATTTTGGAGTAGAACAATAAGATTCATCATCGTAGTGAATCAGAACGGTGATTCTTTCTTTAAGAATTTTTACATCTTCCGGGAGACAAGTGAAAAAAAATCGTCTCGATTATTTAAGTTGGGCCCGATTGAGCTGCGTCCATTTTTTGAAATATTTTTTGTGATTTTTTAATCGAATAGTACAATAGTTTAATCTAATGGTACAAAAACAACGAAAAAAAGCAGAAGAAAACTCGTGATCCTTTGACTTAAAAAAAAACACAGCCCGTTCGCCATTTCAAAAATCAAAATAATGTTTTTATTTTCGCTCCAAAAAAAAAAGTAAAAATTCGTAAAACAGAAATCACCGTTTTGATTCACCACGATAATAAGTTTTGTTATTCTACTTCAAAGTGCATTTAACACCGGACGTTTTTGTTATCTCTCCTTCCATAAAATGTGAAAATTCGTTGAAAAAGAAAAATCAGCGTTATCGGCGACAGTCTTTAAAAAAACCGACAGTCCGAAGCCCGCCTGACAATACGAGCAGGACGGGTGTCTCTGTCGAACTGGAAAAAGCGAAGGAAAGTCACTCGTCAAAAGGTCAAGCTCTCGTTACTAGTGGGGTGACGGAGGGGCAGAGGAGGAAAAGAATTGGCTGAATTGCTGCAAAGTGCGCGGTTTTCAAAGATAAAGAGCGAATGAAGATGATCGCGCAAGGAACTACGTGCGAAAGAGGAGTATATTTGTTGAGTTGCGAGTCACTCGTCTCTTGATCAGACCGTGGGCGTTGGCGTCTCGCCCCCGCACCCAATACAGACATACATATATCTATATATAAATGGCCAAAGGACACTTCGAAGACGATATATCATCTATGCCAACTGGCTGTTTTCAGGACGGTCTTTCAATTCTTGACAAACGTGTCGTTGCTTTTGGTTACAGGACGGTCCTTGAAAGGGCGTTTGGATAAATATGCTTTCATTTATCTTACGGCGACTTTGAGGACGTTGGAGCCGACGCAACGTAGACTTTCGGGACGATGGGCTACTATGAGGACGGTAGACGAAATGGAATGTCTTTGAAATACCTTTTCTCGTGTGTATGTGTGTGTGTGTGTGTATGTATGTATGTATGTGTATATATATATATATATATATATATATATATATATATATATATATATATATATATATATATATATATATATATATATATATATAAGTGCCATCGTTTCTCGTTGTTCGGATGTGTCTCTGGTGTACGACGACGATGTGGCACTCCCTTTCGAAAATAATCCACCTTGCTCGTGAAACGAGTCCGAGGTACGAGAAAAAAAGATAAAGAGAGACAAAGAGATATTAAGGGCGGAGATACCTTTAAGCGAGGAAAAAGTTTGCTGATTATGGTGATTTTTTTTAAAAGGAAACATTTCTTCGTCATTTTTTAGACCTAGGGTATGTTTTATTACGACGTTCGGCTGTTACATGGTATTTTTTAAATTAATCTTCAAAAGTGGCGGAGGTATGGCACGGTCTTCTAAAATGCCATTCCAAAACTGACGTGACGTATAACTGAAAAGCTAATCGAGCGATTCTGATAAAATTTGGTATAAACCTTTGTAACCTTATTGCCTAACATGACCGTAAATGTTTTTGAAAATTAAAAAAAAAGGATTTTTTGTTGCAGAATGAGTCATTTTTTTCGGAAAATTCCATCTTTTTGTTTCGAAGCGTATCGTTTAATCGATTTTCAACATTTCTCACTTTTTCTTGGTTCATATTCTGCGTATGCGTGTCAATGGAAGAAAAATCTTCGTTAGCTTTTTTTCAGATCAATCCCACCGATGCTACGTGTCACATCGTCTGACAACATCCGCAGCGGCCCATTCAGAAGATCGTGCCATACGTCTACCATTTTTAAAAACTAATTAAAAAAGTCCATGCAACAGCCAAAAGTAATAATAAAATATACCCCGAGACTCAACAACGGTGAAGAAAACTTTCCTTTGAAAAAAATCATGAAAAGCAGCGATTTTTTCCTGGGCCAAAAGTATCTCCCCCCTTAACTACGTCCCCTAGGAGTTACCTGAACATGTATAATAAGGAACGACCCACGTATAGGCTAATCCTACCCGCTGTATCGAGAGTGCGAACGGTCTATGTCGCGATGCGCCGGCTCTCTGGCTACATCCCGAGAGTGCATCTCGAGTGCACGTGCCCACCGAAACACACACACACACATATAATAATGGGCAGGGACGAGGGAGAGGCCGGACGTCGGTTGGAACGCGAGACTTAAGGGCTTACACCTAGATCGAATTTTTGAAAAACTTCGATTTTTGCTTTTTGACGGGTTCACGAAATATAAAATTTGAAAATTTCAAGTCGATCGGTTCGAAATTGAGGGAGCTATGGGCGTTTATAAGTACGTTCTGCAAACCGGCGAACTTTAAGGATGTTGAGTCCCTATGAAACATGTTAATGTTAATTGTTCAATAAATAGCTTCTTAATCGTCATGAAATTTTTACACGACCTCCTGAATACTTCATGTAAAAACATACCAAATTTTCAGAATTCTATCATCATTACTTCATCCTTAAGGGTTTAAATAAAAAATCATAAGAAAATTCTGAAAATTTGGTATGTTTTTGTATGAAGTAAATGAGAGGTCGTGTTAAAATTTCACGACGATTAGGAAGCTCGTTATTAAAAAATTAACATTTTGTTAAGAACAATTTTTAAAAGACATAAAAAAAAATTTATCAATAAACTTCGTTTTGTTTCCGTTGCTTTCGGTATATTGTAGATATTATAAAATTGAGAGGTCAAAAAAAAAACTTATTGCAAAGTTACATCAGTTTCCATAAAACAACATTTAATTTGTGAATGTTAATTGTTCAATAACGAGCTTCCTAATTGTCGTGAAATTTTTACACGACCTCTGAAATACTTCATACAAAAACATACCAAATTTTCAGAATTTTATCATCATTTGCGATTTGGGACTCAACATCCTTAAACTCGTTTTTCGCTCAGTGACTTTTTCAAAATAGCGATACCTCAAATAACCACGATATCTCAAAATTCACGGCACCTATCAACTTCAAATTTTACAAGCTTCTTTCACATGTGAAAAAGCAGTGCTTGAACGAAGGAATTTTTTTTTTCGATACGCCGTTTTTTCATGAATGAAAATAGAACGTTTTTTTTCACCGAAAATCGATACTTTAGCTTTGGACTGCTGCATTTTTCAAAAATCGATCTTATTTAATGTAAGAATAGGAAAATAATTGTTTAAATGGCGGTCTGCACGAAGCACATTCATAAATATTTTTCGATACAAAAATTGTAAAAGATACTTGTAACCATACTCTTTACTGAAAAAAAAAAGAAAATCTCCACACAGTGTCTCAGAAAAAAAAACACTAAAGTTGCTCTTTTTTTCGGCGACGAACTAGGTGTAACCCGTTAGGAGATTTCGTAGGTACAGTGTGCTCGGAGAGCCCCGTGGGAACAAATATCTGAGGCGAGGAGTCTCAATAGGTAGAGACATGTAGTATTAGGGGTACAAGTAAGTTTTAGAGGATTTCTTGTGAAAATTGGGGCTTTATTCTTATGAAGGTTCTGCATCTTCAAACGTTTGTGGCCTTCCTTCACGTTCCTTGTCCTCCGTGTTGAAATCACCACTTTTGAACCGTCTAAACCGGTACTCTCAAGTTGAGATTGATAAAGCATGGTCCCCATAATCCTCACACAGAAATCCATAACTTTCAGCTTCTTTTTTTTTTCAAATTAAAGCAGAAAAGTAAAACTTGTTGCAAATTGCGTTTCGTTGGCACAAAAGTCGACATATTTGGAGTTTAAAAAACCTGTGTTGTTGACACTTCGACAAAATGAGACATACTAAAAAATAAAGCATAACGATGATGCTTCAACATGAAGGTGGTTAGGTTATGGTTCGATGCGATTTAAAACTAGTAACGCCCTCTCTTGTAAATCCTTTAAAACTCACTTGTACCCCTAATATATCCATCAATGATTATATATGAATATATTAATATTATATATACATTTATTGTTTAATATTATTTAATATTATTTATCATTTTTTGTATACTTTCATATTATGAATACATTAAAGTATACAAATGAAAAATATATATATATTCATTATATATTTAGTTAAATTACGTATTTATATAACCGCACATAATGAAATTATATGTTTAATTTAACTGGACTTAGATACCGCAAACATTTATTATTTCCCTCTGCGAACTTCTATTCAACAAACGTCAAAATGATGGGGTTCAGTTCTACCCAAATTTAGAAAACAAATTGCCACGCGAACTTCGAATCGGCAACTATTCTATTTCCAGGGTTCTCCCTGCTCTGCTTAAGAGGGAATGATACCTTATCGCGGTCGGTATGGTAGAACGATCATAGATTCCCACGAATCTCTGAAACGGCTCTTCAGATCCCGTCGCAACTTTGCCAAACGACGTCAAATAGATAGACGAACGGCTGTCTTCTCCTCAAATTTTCCGAATTTGAGAAAAAAAATGTAGATTGGGTTATCATAAGCCAATCTACATTCTTTTTCTCAAAATCAGAAAATTTGAGAAGAAGAGAGCCATTCATCTATCTATTTGACGTCGTTTGGCAAAGTTTCGACGGGATCTGAAAAGCCGTTTCAGAGATTCGTTGGAATCTATAATCGTTCTACCATACCGACCGCGATAAGGTATCATTCCCTCTTAACTTTAGGCAGTCATTTATCGAATTGTTTGATCGTGTTTGATTATTTTCGTCCTACGCGCGGAAAACTCGGAAATTAAAGACTGCGAATGAGTCGACGTTGCCTTTGAGAGGGTAAAGTGTACAAGCGATTAACGACAAGATGAAAAAGAATAGGGAGGCGGTTGGAGCAGACTGCACGAGGGAAACACCTCCTGCGGTGGAACAAGCAGCATCCACAGCAGACACACTCGCCAGTCTGAAGAGACGCACAAAGAAGAGGCTGAGGGTTCATTAGTCGAAGACGCCGCAAGAAGAACAATAAGTAGAAGCAGCAGGAAGAGAAAGAGAGAGAGAGAGAGGAGTGAGAGAGGATGAATAATAAACGAATTTTTGTAGACACGTGCACAGCAGCTCTTCATTATATATATATATATATATATATACACACGAGATGCATGATATATAAATATCTGTAAAGGTATTTATTATTTCAGTGTGCATATACACGATTTTTTTTCACCATGTATACAAAAAAATTATATGTGGATATAGTTTGGACAGCATATGTCCAAACGATATTTCAATCATCATACTTATTCCTTCGAAATGAATTCGTTCAAATCACCCGCATTTTCGGGTCATCACGAGAGCCTAACTCCTTAAGTTGATACATATTTTTTCATACATATTCCCGTTAACTATTATAATTGCCAAATTCTTTTTCCGATGCTCCTTCATAGCCGGAGTACATCCAAGGCCAACATAAAAAATGGTGTCTCGTAACCGCGATTGTTCACATTTCACCCCCCATAAAGGGTTGGTTCCGTTGGTCGGAAATCCTTAACTTGCATTTTCATCCAAAATAGCGAAAAATTTGAAGAAAAAAAAATTACGCGAACTCATTGATTTCTTCCACATTCCTCCAACCGGCATTCGATCGCCGAGTACACAGATCTGAATTCTTCATGAAGTTTACCCCAGGGGCTCAACTTTTCGCGGAAGCCCAACGGGGCAGAAGAAAACGCAATAAGCGTGACATAAACGCAAACGCGAGGATGCGAAACAGCCGTGTGTGCAATTATCCGCGTGTGTTGTGTGTGCTTCCTCGAAAAACGCATTAGGACGATCGATCGAGCCCTTGCGGTTGCGCGCACTAGCGTCAACCCTGGCTCCGCGCGCACTCTACGTTTATCCAGATGTCCAAAATCGTAGCATATCGAGCCGGTTTTTCGTATTTTTTTTTTTTTCTTTTTTTTCGATCGCCATGCGAGACCTTCCGGCGATCTGAGATTGGACGAGCACGGGAATCGATTCTTTCGATGCATATATCTATAGACCGGAAAGTGGAGTGGCTGTCACGTGACCGATAAATGAATAATTAATTACGACGTATCGCAGCACTCCCTTTTCTTTGTATTCTCTTTCGGTCAAGTCCACGGGGACACACGACGGCACGCCCATTCTACGTTTTTTTTTGTCTTTTCCTTATTCGATGCTTTTTCTCCGCGAGAGGCAAAGCGCGATTGCTCGCGTCATTGAAATTGTTGCGTCGCCGCGAGCAATTGGCAGGGCGCGTGTCTAACGACCGGCCGCCACCCGCGCAGAAAGATCGATAGAAACCAGGGTTGACGTCCCGACGATGGCCTTACTGACTTCTCCGCAGCTTGTGCTCGAATTTTCTTGCCCTCTATCTTTCTTTGATTCTCTCTCTCTCTCTCTCTCTCTCTCTCTCTCTCTCTCTCTCTCTCTCTCTCTCTCTCTCTCTCTCTCTCTCTCTCCCTCTCCCTTCGTAAAAAAGAAAAACGCCTCAACTAGTCATCATCTTTAATTATGTTTTCGTCGGGGTCGCCACCTTAACGTACTCAAAATGGCCTTGAACGAGCGCGCCATGATCAAAGTTATGCATGCACATATTAGGGTGTGGCAACCAAAAAAAACGTCCCTTTTACGAAGACATCGCAAAATTATAGCTTACTTCGGTCAGGGGTGGGAGACGAGGATATTTTGTTAAATTTCCTCCTAAGGGACACATTTTGCAATTGTAATGGAAAGGGGATGATCCAAAATTTTTTAAAGGGATTAGGTGACCGTGACCATGACGAACACTCGTACGTCGCTTGAGAAAACTGAAACTGAAGAGGACGGTTCAAGGTATGGTGCACGAATTGCAGATTAAAGGTAAACCTATGGTTGCAACGATACGACTGTTAACCTTCAAACATGGTTTCCACGAAACTATTTTTCACAACTGTTCACACGATTTCTCGACATCTAATGAACGGATTGACTTGACAGACGTTTTTTTGTTCAACATTATTTTTATCACTTATCAACAATAACTATGTTGTTTCCTCGAAAAATCGAGAAAAAAAATTCGCCGAGTTTTTTCGATGATTGAAGCACGATGATAGAAAAAAGCTCGGTTAAGTGTTAGCCAATCTTATCTATTTTAAGAAAAAAAAACTCTTTTTTCGTTCCAGATAAACCAGTTGGCGTTCAAAAGTTCTTCACAAGATTTTTTGTAACTTCTTCGATTATTAATATTTTTAAGTAAATTTCGTACACAACTTTGTTTGTGTACACAAATAAACGTCCAAACAATTTTCCAATCATCTTACTTATTCCTTCAAAGCCATATTTTTTCATAACCCTGATTTACAGGCCTCCGCAGTAGCTTAAGCCCGCAACACACATGTTGTTGAACACTGCAACGTTGAAATGCAACAAATTTGTTTCCCCATTTTTCTCGATTTTTATTATTATCTAAACTCATTTCCGACCGATTTAGGTTGTATATCTCTAATGAGAATCTTCTTTTTTTTTTTAAGTTTGCCGTAGTTTCGTTTTGCCAAGGACAATTTGTAATTGGGAACAAATCATTTCCGTTGCATTCCATCGATGCAATTAACCCACTCTGATGCGTGTATATTTTCTTTCTTTTTCTAACCTTTTCTAACCTTCTTCCTTTTTTAATTGAAATGAGTAATTTCTTTTCCTAAAGGAAGCAAAAAAAATTATCTCCCACGCTTCATTCAAATTTGTTACAGTCTTGCGACGCACCGCTTGAAATTTTTCGCCGGTGCTTCGCGTTTTTGCGAGAAGCCGCCGAAGAATTACTTCAAAGTGTTATAGAAAGTGGAAGATCCAAAAAATTGATTTTTTTTACACATAGCATTGCAGCGTACGGAGTGTACTTTACAGTATGATCGAACGACTACGACAATATGTTACAGGCCCTGCCCCTGTATTGGAAAATGTGGTTCACCAAATACATAAAGTTACAGCGTAGTTCATAAATTGATTTGGTTCGCTGCAAAGATCGTCCCGGAAGATGCCAAAACGCGATGCAACTTATGAGATTCGATATTCCGCCTGCGGTACTGCACTCTATCTTTCTCTCTCCCTCTCTAGTTCTCGCGGTTAAATTAACTTCCGTCGCCCCCGTTTCCTTCGTAGAATTCCACGGTCTTCTATTTTCACCCTATCGATTATTTCTCCAACCCCACCCCACCTCGCTTGACCCTCGTCTATCACTTTTTGCACTTCTTCATGAGAAAAAGCGATGCAATGTTGCGGCGCCCGGTGCGATACATATACACACTGTAATGTACGATACAAGTAATATATATTCATAGCTATTTACGTGGTACAAATTGCACGTTTTCTGTAAGTGTAAAACAGAATTATATTAAATTCAAAAAGTAATTGTACGACTATTAAATAACATGTTATTCAACAGATAATTATACAAACATTAAATACAAAGTTATGTATATATAGTGCCAACAAATGGTGCAACGATCGCAGATTGAAGGCAAACTTATGATTACGACGATAAAACTGCCAGTAAAAGTTTAAACGCGTTTTTCTCTAAACTGTTTTTCAAAACGGTGTACACGATTTCTCGGCATCTAATGAACGGGTTGACTTGACATTTAATAGACTTATTCCGTGCAATAGTAGTTTAGTCTGGACCGACGTTTTTCTTCTCAACATTTTTCTTCACTAGTTATATTAACCCTTCCGTGACGAACTGGGTCATTTTGATCCGGACGAATTTTAAATAAAATCCTCACTTTCCCGAAATTAAAGGTTTTCGATAATTTTTTACAAGGGATCAATTTAATACTTTCCGGATTTCAAACATACAGACACGTTAAGAAATGGTTAAAGTATATCCCGGATTTTGTCTAATAAAACCTGACCTACTTGTCAATGGCGGGTGAATAAAAAACTGCCCGGGTCAAATTGACCCAGTGTGTCAAACTCGTGGCCAAATATAAGCGTGTCAAGGGTTAACAATATTGTCATTTTACCTCGGACAATCGAAAATACGATTCAATTTTTTTATGATTGCAACTCGTTAGCCAAAAAAGCTCCGTCATGTCTTAACCAATATTAGTTATTTGAAAAAAAACTTGTTCTTTTTGTTTTAGTTAAGCCGGGTGACTAAAATCAAGTACACCGTTGAGTCTCTCACGTTTAAAGGTCCTTCACGTGATTGTTTATAACTTATTTAATTATTAATATTTGTAAATGAAACTTACTGCGCAACTTTTTTTACCAACATAGAAATACATGTCAAAACAATTTTTCAATCATCTTACTTATCCCTTCGAAATCGATTTTCTCGAATAACCCTGACATTCGCGTCGTCATAGCAGCCTCACCCCTCAAGATCTTTTATTTCTGAGATTATGGGATTTTTTAAATACTCGAGCTTATAAAGAAATAAATGGTTGTATATTTTGGTGGGTGCAGGGAAAAATCTCGACATTATCAAGATCTTTTTTGCGTGTCAGTCTCGCGGGGTTCAAACACCTTGCAACAATAAACAAAATCCCGGTGGCAAGTCTTTGGCCTTTGAGAATTTTGTTCTTGAATGTAGAGGAGAGAAAGTAAATAAATGAGGATTCGAGAAAAATAAGCGTATCGAGTATCGTTGCCATATGGAAGAAGAGAGAGAGAAGAGAGAGAGAGAGAGAGAGAGAGAGAGAGAGAGAGAGAGAGAGAGAGAGAGAGAGAGAGAGAGACAGGGAAAGAGAGGACCCAGCAGCTGTCTTTGGAAATTCTATCCCAGAGCTCTTGCCACCCGTGATGAGGGCCTCTTCCACCCACGCGAGGTGCGATTTCCACCTGACACAAATTCTCGATCCTCACTCTCACCCTTTAAGGGGGGATTGTCTTTTTTTTTCGCAAAATTTACCGCTTTTTGGGAATTTTTTTGTGAAGAAAGTATACAACGGAAAACTTGTGAAACTTGGCATATAGTTTTATTGATCTGTTTACTACATACAAAAAAATTTTTAAACAATTTCATCAAAAAATCCGCCTCCCACCTCCCTCGACGCGCGATGGTCCTTTTTTGATGGTGTGCACGATTTCTCAAAAACTATTCAACCGATTGCCTTCAAATTTGAACAGAATGCTCAGCTGGCATCCTTTTATCGTTTGATGAAGCAAAAAAGCAATACGTTTAATAGTTTTTCATTTATAACAAAAAATCGATCAATTTTTTTCGAAAAATCGATACTTCAAGTTCAAAACGTCACCAAATCGTCAATTTTTTTTTTTCCCCTTCATCGAACGATAGCTATATGTGTCTAAAGTAAAATGCTTTTTGGGTTTTTGTTGCAGGATGAACGTGAAGGCTGTAATCGTGCACACCATCAAAAAAGGACCATCACGCGTCGAGGGGGGTGGGAGGCGGATTTTTTGATGAAATTGTTTAAAATTTTTTTTGTATGTAGTAAACAGATCAATAAAACTATATGCCAAGTTTCACAAGTTTTCCGTTGTATACTTTCTTCACAAAAAAATTCCCAAAAAGCGGTAAATTTTGCGAAAAAAAAGACAATCCCCCCTTAAAGAATGATTTCGTTCATCACGATTTTATTCACCATTCCGCACCTGTTGTTGATTCGCGAATTGTTTTTCTCTAGACTTTTATGGACAAAAAAGAATACCAAAATAGTAAAGCAAAATTACAACAAAAAAACCCGTTTTAAAAAAATGGCATGTTAGCCTCGAATAATTTTTCGTTTCCACTAAATAACCTTTTTTCTTCTTTTCCTACCAAGAAAAATAAACGTACATACCTAAAACAAAACCATCCTTCGTGAAGAAAAATGCACATTATTTTCGCGTAATTTTCCATCTTTCGCAAATGTTCCTCCACAAGAAATTGTCTGCAGGAAATGATTATCAAAAAAAAAACGAATATAAAACTGGAGAGTGGAGAGTTACGGTCAAATTGGATAGTGATGAAATTTTCATCTTGGGAAAGCGACGCGGATATTTTTTTTTTTTATTACCCAATTTTTCCGGCCCATTAAGGCTACGAAAATCACTGAAACATTTTTGAAGATCCTCATTGAGGTTCCATAACCGAAACTTAGAGAAAAAGGATTTAGCTAGTAATGAAAATAAATTAATGAAAAAATGATGATTTTTCATTACATTCCAACGATGCAAACTTCAACCCCATCGAATGTGGAGAATGAACTCGAAAACGTGAGTAAATTTTCAGCCACGTTTACCGTGAGAAGTTATAAAATAAAAATAAAAAGGCAAAAATGCGAAGAATAAAAAGGGCCGGAATGTTCGTCAACCAGGCGCGGGAGGGGGTGTTGGGGGTGGTTGTAAAATTCGACGGCGAGACAATAAACGAGTGAGTCACTCGGCCGCGAGAAGATTTTTCCATTAATGTGGAGCGAAGGCAGGCGCGAAACAGTACAAAATGGAGAGGAAAAAAAAATAAACAAAGTGGAAAAATCGAGTGAAAAAAGACCAACAATCGATATTGCATGTGCAGCTTCGGTGCAGTGTTCGGGGAAACGCCATAAAGTTCCGGTCGGCGACTTGCCGCAACAACAACGACGATAATAATAATAATGATAATAAAAATAATTATATTCGCTCGTTCTCTCCCTCCCTCTCTCGCTCCGGTGATATGGATCAAGGCAAATCTATTTCAAGAAAAATATCCTACGTACTTTCCGGCGGGAATAAAAATCCTCCGATAAAAAAAGAACAACAACGCAACGCGATAAACATTTGAAATGCATTTGAAAATCCAACGCGAACGAGCACCGTTACGTAAACGAGTGAGTAAATCGTGTCTGCGCTTCGCTGCACTTGCATTCCAATAATAATAAATAATTTTTAAAATTGAAAAAGGAAAGCTTCCGCAAATTTAAATTGGCGTAAGCGACACTTGGAAAAAAAATGCTCGTACTTTTCCAAGTTAAATTTCGAACAAATTTCTTGGAGAAAAAAAAACTAAAATCGTGTTTGAATTCACAAGAATTTCGGAACATTTTTTTTTTTACAATACTTACCGATTCACGAATAGTGAGGATGCCATAAAAGTGCACCGACTCAAATTCGCGACCGTGCCCATTGCATTGGAATCAAGAACGATTAAAGTTTCAGTTACGATGAGGCGCGCACGTAAATAGGGATTGGAGAAAAGCGCACGCGAATAAGCGATCGCGATCTGCACGCCTGAGACACTATATATATATATATATACACACACACACATGAGGTATTCCACGTGAATCCGGTGGACTTTTTCCCTGACCCCCCCCCCCCCCCCCCCCGCCAATTCGATCAATTTTTTTAACCTGATTCCACTGACTCTAAAAATCACCCTGATCTTTTAATACATTTTTCGAAACGACTCTTAGTCGAAAAAAAATTGTTTTTCCCGAAAAAAACCCCCCGATTTAAAAATCTGAAAAAGATCCCAAAAATGCGTGATATATGTAAAAATTTTCAAGCTATCACCCGCGGTGGACGTATGATTTTTTCTGTGCTGAAGACGACTTCAATTGAAATTAATACCAGAACTTTTTGACTGCTAACGAAAAAATCATACTCCCACTGCGGGTGATAGCTTGAAAATTTTTACATACAATTACGTATTTTTGGGAATTTTTTCAGTTTTTTAAATCGGGGCGTTTTTTTGGAAAAACCAAATTTTTTTGACTAAGGGTTGTTCCGAAAAATGTAAAAAGGGTGTCTTTTAGAGGCAATGGAAGCAGATTTAAAAAAATAAATCGACTTGGCGAGAGTCAGTGAAAAAGTCGACTGGATTCCCGTGGAATACCTCATATATATATATATATATAAAGGAAATTGTTCACATCCTCGATCAGCGCTTGCTACGCGACGCTTTACCGCAATTCAAGCCCGCGCCAACGCGATCATCCTTTACGCGACTCAGGGTCATTTACGTGTATACGCACGACTGTGCGCGAAAAAAGGGCCTAACTTTAGCGTTTCAGCGGTTTGAAGTGCTGGTCCGTACATATACAGGGTGGCAACCATAAGGTGGCCATATGTTGTTTTTTGAAACAATGTTGAACCTTCGTTCGAAAGCAAGGATTTTTTTTAATTCATTTTTTTATTCCTTTATTTTTATCACAATTCGGAGTCTTTTTTGCAAATTCAGGTCGCACATCTCCAATAAGAATTCGTAAAAACGTTTGCGTCATTTTCACAGCCCGAATTGGCCAGATAAACTTCGTCTTTAATTGCACAAATTTTATTTGCCCAATTCAGGCTGTGCACATCACTGAAACATTTTTACGTATTCTTATTAGAGATTCACGACCTCCATTTGCAACTAAACGCTTTGGATAATGATAAAAATAAAGGAATGAAAAAAGATTATCAAGTTACGATACAGGAATTAATTTATAACCTCAGTAATCAATTTTCGCCGTCAGGAATGCAAAAGTTTGCATCGTTGGAGCGATCCAAACCTCAACGTCATTTTTTCAAGGATTCGGCGCGCAGATTTTGCGGCCAAGGAAAACATTATTTCCAATGGTATTCCGAGTCCTTTTTGAAAAAGGTAGAGAGTATTTTTCTGATGAGTAGTATTAGCCAGAAAAAAAATTGTATTTTGGAAGAAAAATCAAAATTCCATTGTGAATACAGCAGAATGAAGATAATTAATGACGTTGAAGCTTGCATCGTTTGAGTGCAACGAAAGTCCTTTTTTTTTTATAGAATTTCCGCACTTGTTGCCGGCGAATTTAGGCTACAAAATTCGGTGAAATTTTTTGTAGGATCCAGGGCTACAACGTAAATCGGCGAAATAATATTTTGGTTAATAAAAATGGAAAATACGAAAGGAAAAACGTTTGTTGCGCTTCTACGATGCAAACTTCAACATAGTGATAATGAAACTTCGAATACGAAACACTCCTGGAAGACTTTTTATGAGTATTACGTCTCGAGAAGAAAAATTGTCACCGATGCACTTCAAAATGGATAAATGGAATTCAATTCCATTGTTTAAAGGTCTTTTTCAGGAGTATTTTATATTCAAAATTTAATTAACCTCATTCTGCTGAACAGAAAATGGAATCTTGATATTTTCCCAGTATGCTACGTTTTTTCCTGGCGAATACTGCTCATCGCAAAAATAAATTATTTTTTTTTCGAAGAGGACGTGAAAATCCATTGAGTATAATATTTTTCACGGTCGCCAAATCTGCAAGCCAGGCCCTTTAAAATCCTGGCTTTGAACACTCGTTCGTCGCTTGAGGCAACTCAATCCGAAGAGGAAGGTCCAATATATTGTGCAGGAATCGCAAGTAGGAGGTAAACTTTTTCCTCGAAAAAAATCGAAAAAAGATTCAAACATTTTGCTTTATGATTGAAACACGATAACCAAAAAAACTGGGTCAAGTCTTAGCCAATATTATCAATAAAAACAAAAACTGTTTTTCATTTCAGATCAGCCGGGTGGCCAAAATCAAGTACACCGTTGAGCCCCTCACGTTCAAGGGTCCTTCAAGAGATTGTTCATAACTTCTATAATTATTAATATTTTATTCTGAAACTTGGTACAAAAATTGGTTAATGTACATACGAATAAACGTCAAACAAATTTTTCTGCCATCTTACTTATTCCTTCAAAAATAATTTTCTTCAATAGCCCTGATCGTCGGGTCGCAGCCAGGCGCCTCAACTTGTGTAAGATATCTGTATATATAAAATGTACATTATGCGAAAGACGAGCTCAAGAGCTTCTCCTCTATTACAAATGTAAAAATATCCCGTTCGGAATATTATTGCTCCAGTACGTTTTATACACTGTTCCAATTTCGTCGAAATAAAATGCAAAAAAGAAAAGCCAGGAAAGAAGAAGGCAAAAACGAAGTAAAATAAAAGGCATGTACGAGTACTCAACCACTTCCTCGTGTCGGGGTTTTAGGCCGCATGCGAATTCCATCTCGCGATTGCATTTCTCGACAACGATAAAACTTCTCTCAGTGTACTCACCTGTAACAGTAATAAATAAACAAAATATATTTATGTATATATATATATATAGTTATATACATAGTTATATACATACATACATACATATATACATATATATATATACACGTTCGTACGTAAGGCACTGTTATTGGCGATTTTTGTCGGTGTACAGTTTCAAATGCACGTCGAATACGTAAGTATACACATATAGGTATATATTATAATTGAACTATGAGCGATTAGATTAACTCGCACTCGGATTGAGTTGGGAGAGAGGATCGAGGAAACGCTCGATCTACTGGAATAAGCTGTATAAACGTAGTTATCACACGTATAGAACGCGGTTTGACGGGATTAGTGCGAATATGGACCACCTCGTGATTGAGAATGGGGCGTAAGGGGGAGGGTGCGGCTTTGGGAGATTAAACACAAGGTATTGAGCATACTTGGATTCGTGAAATTAATTTTTAGATGTAATTCATACAATCTTATGTACAATAAGTTTTTAATTGTAACTCATGTGTATTATATATTTTTTTATTGTAATTCATATTAGTTGTAATAATATTCCTTATTATTATTTTTAAATTGAGTGTTTTTAGTTTTGTAAATAATGAACACGAGTGGATTTGAATTTTTCGAGAATTCTCAAAATTTTAAGCAAATGATTGGTTTTTTAATTATATACTTAATAAAATAATTGCTTGATAATTTGTCATTATTTTTTCATTTATGGATAAAATTTTCCATTATTCCATTTCAATTTTCCATTCCACGAAATTATGGATAAAATGCATGGATAAATATTCATTAATGGATAATTTATGGATAAAAAAAAATTAATCAATAATATTATGGATAATCAATAACGGATATTTGTATGAATATGGAGAAAATCGTTATATGTAAATAATAAATGAAATATTGTTGAATAATCTAAAAGTATACACAATTATTATATAAAAATATATATTTGAACAATGATCCATATATATATATATATATATATATATATATATATATATATATATATATATATATATATATATATATATATATATATATATATATAATTATTTTCAAAATTATTGAATGCCGCGACTGCTAGAGTATTAGGCATTGAAGTTTGCATCGATGGAATGCGACGAAAATCCTTCTTTATATTTTTATTTTCTCATTTTCGTCATTCTACAACATTTCTTGCAGATTTAGATAGATTTCTAAATAGGCAATTTGAAAAATTGTCGTATAAGTCCCGCGGCTGTGATATGCCAAAAGAAATTCGAGTAATTTAAGAAGAGTATTTGTCGTTGCGTTCCAACGATGCAAACTTCAATCTCATAAAAATGTTCCTAACACATTGTGGATTCACATGAATTTTTATTACATTTTATCAGAATTTTCGCACCTTTTTTTTAAGCTTCTAGGTTAAATGGATACAGTAGTTACTCATTCATTATTCAGCAGAAACATTTTTCCCGAAGTTTTTCAACGCTCCATATTTATGTTTACACGAAATAAAAAACGATCTGATCTTCCGCAGTCTCGCTGTGGAAAAATAGGAGGCTCGTTGCGCTCGGTCGTAGAACGTTGGTCCAAATTAGCACCGATATCGCCGTATAGGAAGGAGGGAGCGCATCAAACTCTCTCGCAAATCTCATTTTGACGTACGCCAAGGCGATACATGTAATAACCCTAGAAGAGTTAGCGCGAGTGTATCGTGCATAGAATAAAACGGAGAACACATCGAACGGGACTCCGCCGATCGCGATGCCATCGATATCGCGGCTTTATTATTAAACTTTTTTTTTCTCTTCATACTCCCTGCACGCCTGTCAAGGTCAATTTTACGCTTGGTTCGCGAAACATCAGTTAACGGATCTCTGAGAAATAATCCTTGAGTAATAAAAATGGGAAGATGTCAATTAATTGTTCTAGTCATTGGGTTTTCATTTAATTCAATTAATTAAAAATATAGCTCAGTTCAAGTAATCGAAATAATAATTCAGTCTTATTAATAGTAGTGCAAATTTAATTTTAATTAATTGGAATACTCAATAGTCATTTTTCAAATGGGAAAACAAAAAAAGTTACGAGCAATTTTTTGTAAAATGAGAGAGAGAGAGAGAGAGAGAGAGAGAGAGAGAGAGAGAGAGAGAGAGAGAGAGAGAGAGAGAGAGAGAGAGAGAGAATTTCCTCCTCAATTTTATATATATTTCATATATTCACTATTAAATATTTTATATATCATATATTTTACGTATTTTATTTTAATTAAATATTAATTAAATTTTATAAATTTTTATGAATATAATGTATATTATGTTTTATATTCACCACTGTGACGGGTGAAAAAGGTCGTTTCTTTTTCATTTTCTCACAGTATACATATTCAAGAATATGTAAAAAAAATCCGAGCTAAAATATTGAAAATTGATCGAGTTAGAGACGATTTGGTGAGAGCAGGTAGCGCAACGATTTACGCATAGTTAAACTTTCGATCGCGTTTTTCGCGAAACGAATTTTCTCGACCTGGCCGGAAGCATAACTCTACCTATAATTGTCCGATTTTCAGTTTAAAAAAAACAACAAAGTTTCCGTGACTGCAGTAACTATCGTTACTATGTATGTAGCCGATTTTTTAAAATATAGTATTTTTAAGCTTCCGAATGTACGTAAAAATTTCGCCAAAATTAACCTTTCTTTAACACGCGCCATGTTGTGAATTTTTTTTCGAAACAACGGCTACGTACACGAGAACTACGTTTATATAGATCATAAAACTTGTTTATTTTCACTTTTTAGATCAACCATTGTAAACTTATCGATCCAGCCGTTGGATCACATTTTTATACAGCGGCTCTATTGTCGCTCAGTAAAGTAATGTTTTTCTTTTTAAATAAAAGTTGCACTATATAAGTTCAACGTATGAATCGTATTTTTGAACGTACTTTTGAATCCGCAATAGATAATTTACTAGAAAAAAAACTTTGGAAAAACGACCTTTTTTGGCCCGTCACAGTGGTGTCCTCTCTTAATACATTTTATATTTTATACATTTTAAATTCTACATAAGTTATATATTAATATATTCAATATTGTTTATTCTCGTAAATATACGATGAAATCATTCACTCCTCTGGACTCCGGTGTAAAAGAAACTCCATCGATTTGACAAAAGTCAATTATTTCGCTTTCGTTGAAATTCACTATCGCAGAAATAATTATCGACGTCCCAATTGCAATTTTCGAGCAAAATACGTCGTTCAATCTGAACTGGGCTTTTCGCTGCTCGATGCACTGCCCTTGTGCTCGTATATATTTCTCTATATTTGAACTCGATGATTATTATCGACGACGCCAATTGCGATACCAAAAATATCGCCGAGTAAAGCGTAACTAGAATCTGCGATCTCTCTCTCTCTCTCTCTCTCTCGCGAAATTTAACTTTCCTGTCCGAATCAGCTGTTTCGTAATGAAAGGAGAACTTGGCGCACACACGCGGGGTAAAAGTTCCCAGAGTTTTTGTAGAGTTCCCGATTGGCCGATTGAGACTTTTTGTTTATAACTTTGGCAAGAGAAGCCTGTCGAATCCCCCCCCCCTCTCTCCCTCTCTTGAAAAAGTCCGCTGTTCGGTTAACGTCAACCTGGTGCCGAATCGAGCTCCGGTTGTGCTTATCGCAAAAATTAATCGTAGATATTCATATATACTTCTATGTATGTATATACACGTAACCTAAATAACTACAATACCCGTTTCTGAATATCCTCTTATTTACATTCGCCTATATATGTATATATATATATATATATCTATCTATATATATATATATACATTTAATATTTCTTCTATTATTATTATATATATAGATAGATTTGTTTATTCCAAATGTACAGCTTTTGCTTTTTACAATACCCCTCCTCTTTCCACTTTTCATTACATTTATTGTGTATATATATAGGATCCATATAAAATTCCACTAAAAAAGGGAATTATTGCCAAACAAATCAATCGAACCTCATTTCTTTCCCAGCCCGAACAAATTGCGAAAACCGACCACAAATAACCGTGAATGAAAAACCATTATTTTTTTCTCTTCTTCACAGCTCAATCGCTGCCTCTACGAGCCGTGATCGATTGCCTTTCGACACATCTCTATTTATTTTCCTCGCTTTCGATCGGAACCCGTTCGTTCTACGAGGCATTACGGACAAAAAAACGTACGCGTCGTCTTACGTCGCAGGATGTTTTTTTCCCCCCTCAACTCGGGGCTAGGAAATTTTCGGTGAGCAATGTACATAGGAAGAGAAAAATAGGAACGATCTGTTTTATTTCTACAAGAGCGCGCGGGACGAAAAAACTACGAGAGCGAAAAAAAGAAATTTGGCCCTCCACTCGTGACTCGTGAACTCGTGGGTAAGAGCAAAAGCTTCTTTGAACGAACGGTAAAGTCTCTGCCCAATTCGAGGACACTTCCGGAAACGAGAGACGAACTGTTTTATAATATGAAGTGCCGAATGTACGTGAGTGCGATCCACTGTACACACATTTAAGGGGGGGGGGGATTCCTTAAAAGGAAAGAATTTTTCAGCATTTTTAAGACTCAGGGTATGTTTTATTACCCCTTTGGGCTGTTGCATGATATTATTTTTTTATATCCGTCTTAAAAAGTAGGCAAAAGTAGCCATAAAACATACTCTACGTTGACATTTTTTTAAAGAAATATTTCCTTTGAGAAACAATCATGAAAATCAGCAATTTTTCAGCGCTTAAAGGTATCTCCCTCTTAAACGAACACGTGTGTATAATATATATATGGACAGGGTGACTATTCCTTGAAAGAAGTTACACTTGAGGTCATTTGCAACATCATAACAGGAGAATTATTCAGTGTACACATTATTTTAGATAGAAAAGTGGCCGGCGTGTCATCTTCATAAGCGCCGTATAAATTAGACGATTTTTATAGTCGTAATTTTTCGTTAGAAATTCAGTCGGTGTCATTAAGAATTAAAAGTTAAAAAAATTAGAAGTTAAAAAAGTTTTTTAAAGATAAAAAAATTAAAGTTAAAAATTCAGTCAGTGTCAAAATTCATGCAGTATCATCTTCATAAAGCGCCGTATAAATTAGACGATTTTTATAGTCGTAATTTTTCGTTAAAAGTTCGGTAACCTGGCTTGAAACTTAGCAGTATACTGGAATGTGATTTTCACTTGATTATAAACGAAAATCAGTTAATTGTTGAATATTTGGGTTTGTGGGAAAAATATCCTAAGGTATTCCTATAATAAGGTCCAATAATTATTACAACGATAGAACTGCTAGTCAAACTCTAAACGCGTTTTTCTCGAAACTATGTTTTTTAAAACGGTGTACACGATTTCTCGACATCTAATGAACGAATTGACTTGAAATTTGGCACACTTATTCCGTGTAATAGCAGTTTAGTCTTAACAGACGTTTTTCTTCTAAACCTTTTTTTCATTATTTATTAACAATAATGATGGGATCTTTCCTAGAATAATCGTAAACAAAAATTCAATTTAAAAAATGATGGAAACACGATAACAGAAGAAATCTCGGTCAAGTCTTAGCCAATATTATCTATTTCCAGAAGAAGAATCGTTCTTTTGTTTCAGATCAACCAGGTGGCCGAAATCAAGTACACCGTTGAGCCCCTCACGTTCAAAGGTCCTTCACGAGATTGTTTATAACTTCTTCAAATATTAATAATTTTTTTAATAATTCGGTACACAACTTTGTAAGTAGACATAGGAATAAATGTCCAAACGATTGTTTAATCCTCTTCCATGCACCTTCAAAATTAAGTTTTCTAAATAACCCTGATTTTTCGAGTCGTCACGTTTCAAACGTGTTCAGCGTCAAACGGTTTTGAACGTCAAGTCGAGGCAACTTAATCAAGATCCCAATTTTTAAGGCCGCACCCTGCTCCTCAAAGAAAAACACTCACCCATCGTGGCCTCGAAACGTCTTCGACGTATAAAATAATTAATGAAACGGGCCTCAGCTTGTGGCGTATAATGGTTATCCCACTTCCATATGCAAATCATTATCTTACATCGAACATTGTGCTCAAAATGTTCCGGACGACGTTGTATCATTTTTTAATACGATTTTCGGGTGTAGTTCCGAAAAGGACGTACCTCCGATTAATTTGAAATTCCGTGTACTCATGCATTTCGACTCGCTGATTACGAATATGGTAGTGAAAATACCCAATAATTCGATTTTCAACGTCGAAACTCACAAAAACTGTTTTTTTGAAAGTTTTTCTACATTATTTCAATAAATGTTGTTCTTAGAAAAAAATGTTTCGCACAAAAGTTGTAGCCTATGCAGAGATTGATATTTTGTGTTCTTTACCGTTTTTGTCTAAAACCATTCTGTTTTTAAAAAAATGGGATAATGATCCAATAAGTACATTTTGCTAAACTCCATTAGTTTCGATATTATCTACTTACGCAATTTACCGCGAGAAGGTTGAAGTTTGTTTGGCTTTGTTTGTTGTGTGTTGCTTGGGTTCTTTTGTTGTTTGGGTTTGTTTGGGTCTGTTTGCTGTGCTGTGTGTTGTTTAGGTATGCGTATAGTGTTAAAGATCAAACTGCAACCTTCCCGCGGTAAAGTGCGTAAGTAGATAATATCGAAATTAATGGAGTTTCGGAAAATGTCCTTTTTGGAGCATTATCCCATTTTTCTCGAAACAGATTGGTTTTAGACAAAACTTGTCTACAGCATAAAATATCAATCTTTTTATAGGCTACGACTTTTGTAGGAAACATGTTTCCCTAAGATCAACATTTATTACAATAAAATCGAAAAACTTTTATAAAATCAGTTTTTGTTCGTTTTGACATTGAACATCAAATTTGCGGGTATTTTCACTATCATATTCGTGAGGGAGCGTCCATAAATTACGTAACGCAAAACTTTCCAATTCTTACCCCCCCCCCCCCCTCCCGTAACAGAAGCGCAACGCGTGCTTTGACGTCAATAATTGGGTTTGTTTTTCAAAGAAATAACTAATTATGAAAGGATCGGGTTTATACTCATTTTATAGAGTATATATTCATCTAGTTTTATATCAATTCTTATGAATTATTTTTTTAATTAACCCTAATTTGGCGACGAAAAGCAATTCTCCTCATTGTCCAATCGATATCTTTATGAAAGGTTATCTGTAAATGAAAAGTCAATCATTTATCGATGTCTATACAGATGTAGCTATCGTTATGCTTAGCCGTTTTTTTTTTCAAATGCCTACAGTTTGGACATTTTTTTTCTATCTTCAAGACCCTTTTTTGTACTCAAGCAATCTTTAGAAGTAGTAATGATCGAAATTTACAAAGTCGCGATTACAAAAATGTTTTTAAAAAATTGAGAATCGGTTGATAAGTTTTTGAGTATCCACTGTGACACAAGGTCGAAAAAAGCAGTTTCGAGAATATCGCGATCAAAGTTTTCGTTCCGTTTTTCTTGATATAAAGTTATGTTTTTTTTCTAGAATATTGATACTCACTTTAAAGGATCGAGTCACGGGCGATATGACGGTTTTTCATCTTCATTATATTTGTCAAAATAATAAGAGCTTGCTGATCTATTCTGAACGATGAGTTTTAAATTTAAAAACTCGAACATGCAGAAACCTTGCTATTTCTGACACTTTTAAAATTGTGACGTAACGTACACCTCGACCCCCCCCCCCCCCCCCGTACGTAGAACGTAACGCTAGGCCGAACCCCCCCGCCCCCAATTGCGTTACATAATTTATGGATGCCCCCTGATCAGCGAGTGAAAATACACGATCATACAAATTCCAAATTAATCAGAGGTATGTCCTTTTCGAAAGTTTATCCTGATTTTCGAACAGTGCCTAGACCCTTTGCAATTACATGTACGTGCGCGCGCGCGCCCGTGTGTGTGTGTGTGTGTGTTCGTTTGTGTGTGTGTGTGTTTCATATACGGGTCCGTGTGCAACGAGAATCTCAAAGGATGTTGGTAGCGAAACATTCGTGATCGTTAGGGCGAACGAGTCTTTTTCTCGTCCGAGTACGAAGCGCAACATCCCACACTCGTCCACACGCATTCTAAGTACAATAAATAGTTTTCAACTTTGCTATACTTCCTCTTTTCTCCCAACACCACTTTTTTGTTTTCTTGTTTTTTTTTTTCGTTCTCTCAACTCCGACGGCGCTTCTCTTGACACGAGCAATTATCGTTTCTAATTAATGCAATTAACAATTAGCACAACGGTTCGTTAGACCTGGGAGATAAAAAAAATAATAAAAAGAAGAAAGAGTTCGCCAACGCCGGTGCGGTCAGCTCGCATTTCCGAAGGGGTCATGTGGAGATAGGCGCATTCACACGCACACACGGTCACGTCAAATTCCTCTTTAATTGGGAGAACAGCGAGAGGGATCTCCCGAGAGAATCCCGAGAACGAGGGTTCGTGAATTTTGAGGAATTTCGACGCGAAGAGAATTATTTTTTCTCTTCGCTCTTTTTGAGAATGATTTTTTGTTGTTTTTCCGCCGTGAGGACTAAAGAGCCTTGTAGGGCGCGATTTTGAGTATATGGGGAGGGGGAAATTAAGAATTTATTTTCTCGATGTTTTGCCGCGGTCGTTTGCGGGCGCGAGAGTGAAGCTCTTTCGAAATTGCCAATTTGTTCGAGGGCCGTTTGAATTTAATTGACTGTCGCGTTCGGAAAATGAGTTCGTCTGAAAATCATTTGGGCCCGATGGAAGATTATGCTCAGAGACCCTGGAAAAAAGGCTTGACTCACGTCCCATTACACAACTGGCCACGTAATGCCAATACGTGCGCTATCGCGGAGCTTTCAATTTAGTTGAGTACCACTATATTCTAATGGATGTGATGATACAACGCTCCGTATAGTATCAACGAATCGGTAGAGAAATGATGTTGGAGTGTGTTTGGGTTCGCAGCGTCGGGATCCGATGGGAATTTTCTTTTTCCACAATTACATTTTTTTTTACGCTCTGTGAGCTTGGTTCCACTTTCCACAAACTCCAAACTTCAAAATTACGATATCCTTATTGCTTTCATTTGGAGCCTGGTGCCTTATGACGTTGACGTGACGTTTTTTTTGTCGATTTTTCTACTTAATTATTTTTATCATTATCCAAAAGCGGTTTTTTTGCAATTGCAAGTTGTGAATCTCTACGAAGAACTCGTGAAAACGGTTGCGTGGCTTTAACGACCTAAATCGGTAGAAAAATGTTTAACGACGAAAAATGATCAATTTTCGTTGTATTCTAACCATGCAAAGGTCAACATCATTATGTCGTTGAAGCTTGCATCGTTGGATTGCAATGAAAGTTTATTTTTTCTGGCAGTTTTAGTCCACGAAAATCATATTTTTTTTTGCGTTCCTTTTTTGAGTCATGTTTTTTTTTTGCGTTCCTTAGTGGAGATCGGCAATTAATTTTGTGTAAAATTTCGACTTCGTTATCTCAATACCCTCGTCGGAAAAAAAATATTGAAAATCCACCGCTTTTTAGGGGTCAAGCTTGTGCAATCCCGTTGAGGTTTTTTTTAAAGATCCTTGGTGGAAATTCAACCTAATATAAGATAAGGGCTAGCCAATCTAGCATGAATAGGCAACAAAAAAATTTGCACAAGGACGAAATCGAAGAGATAAATAAATTACAAAAAATTTTTCATCGCATTCGAACGGTGCAAACTACTCGTATAACGCCATTGAAAGAATGTCGTTGGTAAAATCGCCGTTGCAGTAACGTTAATCGATCAATATTTATAACACGCCTCTTCCTATCGATTTCTCTCTCTCTCTCTCTCTCTCTCTCTCTCTCTCTCTCTCTCTCTCTCTCTCTCTCTCTCTCTCTCTCTCTCTCTCTCTCTCTCTCTCTCTCTCTCTCTCTCTCTCTCTCTCTCTCTCTCTCCCTCCCTCCCTCCCTCTCTTTTACTCTCTCCTTATAAATATCGTTCGTCACGTAATGGACAAACAATAAGTCGGTTACTTCACGATCGGAAAGCGTGCGAGGGACGACACGATTGTCCACGCGACGACGCGATCCGATTTGAGAATCCATGCGTGTAATACACAATCATTTTTTCGCTAGTTGATATATATTAGAGTTCGACTATTTGTGCGAATGTGAAGAGGAAGAAATTTGAGGACTCTTCTGAAGGAGGATGAGTACAGGTATGACGCTACCAAGTGATGATTAATCGAGAGAGACAGAAGATACACACAATGCTGAAGTTTGCAACGTTGGACTGCAACGAATTTAATTTATTTCTGCAAATTTCGCCTACAAAAGTCCTCCAACCATTTTTAAATATATTCATTCAGCTATCTACACGATAAATCTATAAAACAAGATCGCCTATGACAATAAAAATGTTGAAAATAAAATGTGAAACGGAATTTTCGTTGCGTTCCAACGACGCAAACTTCAACATCATAGATACGCAATATTTCTGAACTTGCTCATCAAGGAGGATTTCACAGTAACGAGCATAAATGTGTAAATAACAAGGCAAAAATGGGAGAACGCTTTTTCCTCAATTATCATCAACGGATACCTACAATTATCATTGATGAAAATATTTTAGTAAATATTCGCAAGCGGGCCTTCTGCTAGAATCAGGTTAATTTTTGTTTGGGTTTGTTTTCACCCTTGAAGAAGAGACCCAGAGCTTCCTCACCCTTGTGTGTTATGCCATGTACAATTATAATCGCCAAATACTTCAAATAATGATCGAGAACATTTTTTTTAATTCATGCACTATTTTCTTTTTTTTTCACGATCACAAATATCAACAAATTCGCGTGAGGCATTCCATGGGATGGACCGGAAGATCGAGAATGCACTTACATAGCCAAACGTTTCCCCGGGGCGCGGTGTGCAGTAGATTGAGATGTAGATTGAAGTCAAGACCGGCTAGATCTTGACGTAGATGGGTACTGTCCATTACGAGGGCGCGCTCGGGTAGCAGGAACAGATGATCGCTGCCCTCGGCGGGACCAAGGGCTCTCGGGACTCGTGCGATCCCGAGTGGCCCAGATCGAGCCGTCAACATTATCGTTCGCTCGTTACGAAATACTTTTTCTCGCTCGCGTTTATCGGGGCCCTCTCCCGACAACGACGGGAATTCATTGTCCGATCGAGTATCCGTCACTTTGAATTCGTTAGCCTTGTCTCGCTTTCTTTTTTAAAATTCCCGAATGAGATTCGGACGCCGATCTATGCCCGACGGGATACTCGAACGATCGTCAGTCCATTTATTTTTATGCACCCAAGTCCGGAGTATTTTTTCCTCTTCCTATAAGAATTTTTTTCAGCTGCGAGAAAAATTCACATCTGAAAGTCGATCTTTTTTCTTTAATCGATAACGTACGATTTCGTATATTCTTTTTTCTCTCAATCGATAATATACTTCGATTTCGAATATTTTTTTTTTCTTTCAATCGGGAATATACTACGAACTCGTATTTTTTTTCCTTTCAATCCAGAATCGACATCGATCTCGTATTTTTTTCCCTTTCAATCAAGAATATACTTCGATCTCGTATATTTTATTTCTTCCAATCGAGAGTATACTTCGCTCTCGTTTTTTTATTCTCCTCAAATCCAAAATATACTTCGACCTAGTACTTTTTTTTCTTTCAATCCCGAATCTACTTTGATCTCGTATTTTATTTCCTTTCAATCAAGAATATACTTCGATCTCGTATATTTTATTTCTTCCAATCGAGAGTATACTTCGCTCTCGTTTTTTTTTCTCTTCAAATCCAAAATATACTTCGACCCAGTACTTTTTGTTCTTTCAATCCCGAATCTACTTCGATCTCGTATTTTTTTTCTTTCAATCGAAAGTATACTTCGACCTCATCTTTTTTTCTTCTCTCAATCCACAATATACTTCGATCTCGTATTTTTGTTCTCCTCTTGATCGAGAATACACTTCGATCTTTTGAAAAAGAACAAAAATAAAAATGATTTATTTTATTTTCAAACGGTGAATTACTCTTTGTACGCAGGTTTCATCGGCCGCGTAAAACTCGAAAGTTGAATTATCCTCGGGAATTCCTGAGTAACGTTTAGCGCTTATCTGCAAAGCTGATCGCAGTGAATGGCGCGTGCGAACTTTCCAAGTGTGATACGGAGGCTGCTGGTCACCGAAACGTGTACGAAACTCACGCGTTTTTTTACATATTTCATTTTTTCCTTCTATCTTTACAATCGCCACATTTTCAACGAAGATCCCAAAGAAATCGTATCGCGATTTTGATCGTCCTATCGCGAGCTGCGCTTATTCAAGGGCACGGTGGAAATGATGAAATCGGAAAAATTCTCGAATGCGCGAACTATCGATTCGATCGAGAAGAAAGGTCGAGGAGTGGCTGCGATGTATGCCAGAATTGTGTCGTCGCGTAGAGTTGCGACCCCAAAAGTGCAGTACTGTATGGATATTGAAAATGGACTGCTCCTTCATACACGTGCGATTGCTCTATCAGTCCATCCTCAAGATTCGATCTATTCAAGTGGAGAACTTCTCGGTAGCGTACACTTTGGCGAATGATTGACCTTTAATGCGGCATACACACACAAATATGTGTGTGTTTGTGTGTGTGTTTGCAATTTTATTTTTTAGTTATTTTATGTCTTCCTTTAATTTGTTTTATTTCTTTGGGTTTATTCATTGAGATCCCCGTCGTATTTTTATGAGTAAATGTTGAATTTCAAAGGGAAATGTATGTATAGTGTACCCATTAGTAGATCGTTTTTTTTCTTTTAACGTTCAAATGTACTCAAAAAGCACAACTCAATAAATTAATAAATTTAATAAATTAAATAAATAAGAAATATACACAAAACAATACAATTACTAAAAAATAAAACGCAAGACTGTGCGCCCGCGTGTATGTGTGTGTGTGTGTCTGTAAAGTATACGAATTAATTTCTCGTTTTGTCTTTACAAGTTTAAAATTTATTTATAAAACTACACGAGTCATATCAATCAACAAAATCGTCTCCACTTTTATCAACGATCTTAAAAATGACGTCCATTGTTATAACGACGCAAATATTTCTTATACTTTCATAAACACATTTTGGACGTCACAAAAGAGCAAGAATCACGTTGAAGTATGCATCGTTGCAATACAAAGATATTTATGTCGTTGAAGTTTGCATCGTTGGAATGCAGCGAAAGTTCTTTAGAATTTCTTACTTTCATTGTTATTCGAAATCATAGTTGCGGGCTTGTTGCAGATAACTGAATAAGGGACCTAAATAGGAATTGCCGGATTTTCGTAGCCTGAATCTGCCAGAGGAAGCTTGCGACAAAAAAAATTCATTTTCGTTCTGTTCCAACAATGCAAACTTCGACGTCGCCGATATTTTTTGTTCGCCTTCTTAGTTCTTCGTTTTTCCCATTATTCAAAGACTTTTATCTACAAATTGAGATAGTAAGGTTCTAACGAGAATACGTGGAAACGTTTCCGCCATCTACACAGCCTAAATCGCCCAAAAAAGTGAAGCAATTAAAGAGACGATATCAACGATGCAAACTTCCACGTCATGAGCAAGAAATTTATTGGTATACGTTTATATATATATACATATATACATATATACGTGTATATATATATATATATATATATATATATATATATATATATATATATATATATATATATATATATATATCGATGAGTGTGTTTATATTTGTCTACATAATAATGGCGCAAGCTTGCGTATTGCAAACGCGCACGCACACACACAGACAAAATCACCTGCTGCACTTTCGATCACAAATGTTCACTCTCCGCTCTAGGTACACGCATGCCCGGTATTTAAAGAGTATATAATGTCAAACGTGTATTTGCACGCAAAACGACTTATCGTCCGCTCCTTCGTACGTACACGCCAATTCAACTCTTGAAGAAATCAGCGCGAAGAGCGCAAACACAATGGAGCTCCTAAAATTCAATGACGCACACGCTTCGATGAAAAAAAAAACAGCAATATAAAATAAAAATTCACTTTGGTAGCATGGGGAGGAAAAGAATCAGCGTAACGAGCGTTCTGTCGATTGGATCAAGTCGAATTTGAGAAACACGATTTCCCTTCTCCTTTTCGGGAAAATTGACGAAGCAATTTTCTTGCCTTTTGGAATCTGGCTGAGGACGAGTTGAGGTTCGCAATGGGATGGCGCTCCTAAAAGATTACTGGAATGGGGGGGGGGGCGGGGCTAGGAGTGAATTGTCGCGAGACACGTGACAACTGTCAGTTGAAGGATCGACCGGTAGAAAATAGGCTTCAATGGCTAGAGTCGACGGGACGTGAGGGAGCGAACGTGGGAGACGAGAGAAACGGATTTGCGAAATGACACACCTGTACCACCCGCGACAACGGTCGGCGCGAGACTGAAAGCTCCCGCGGCATCGGGTCCCGCGTCAGGCGGGCGCGCTCCGCGCATATACAGTGCGACGTAGAGCTATAGAGCGCTGCTCTGTCAGGGCGAACCGCGTGAATCGCGCGTATACACACATTATCGCGCACCGCTCTCTATCTAAGCCGAGACGACGGAGAGACGCGCTTTGTCGCGGGGCTTGCCGGGGGCGGGGGAGAGGGACGAAGAATCGGGGAACGAGATGATTTTCAGTGTGTGGTCACTCTGTCGTGTCCGAGAAACGTCTCGTTCGATTTACTTCGTTCGCGCTGGTGCGACCTTTTGAGCCGCGTAGGGTCTTCCCTTTGCGAGATACTTGTTTGGGCTTTTCTCGAATTATTTTGCTCTGGATTTGTTGTATTTTCGTTTGGGTTTGTGGTTTTTGCAACCCTGGCTTGTTGAAGTTTGCCTTTCCGTCTTCGTGCCACTTGCTTAGGTTTACATCGACTTTACTTCAGGTTTGTGGTTTGTCATTGTATTTTCGTTTGGGTTCGTCGTTGTATTTTCATTTGCGTTTGTCGTTTGTCGTTGTACTTTTGTTTGGGTTTGTCGTTCGCTGTTGTACTTTTGTTTTTTCGTGTATTGTCGTTTGTTATTATAATGTTTGGGTTTGTCGTGAGTTGTATTTTCGTTTGGGTTTGTCGTCTGTTGTAATTTCGTTTGGGTTTATCGTCTGTTGTAATTTCGTTGACCGCTTGTTGTATTTTCGTTTGGGTTTTGTCGTCTGTGCTGTAATTTCGTTTGGGTTTGTCGTCTGTTGTTTTAATTTCGTTTGAGTTTATCGTCTGTTGTAATTTCGTTGACCGCTTGTTGTATTTTCGTTTGGGTTTTGTCGTCTGTGCTGTAATTTCGTTTGGGTTTGTCGTTTGTTGTTTTAATTTCGTTTGAGTTTATCGTCTGTTGTTGTAATTTCGTTTGTCGCATTTTCGTTTGGGTTTGTCGTCTGTTGTTGTAATTTCGTTTGGTTTTGTCGTTTGTTGCTGTAATTTCGTTTGGGTTTGTCGTCTGTTGTTTTAATTTCGTTTCAGTTTATCGTCTGTTGTTGTAATTTCGTTTGTCGCATTTTCGTTTGGGTTTGTCGTCTGTTGTTGTAATTTCGTTTGGTTTTGTCGTTTGTTGTTGTAATTTCGTTTGTCGCTTGTTGTATTTTCGTTTGGGTTTTGTCGTCTGTTGTTGTAATTTCGTTTGTCGCTTGTTGTATTTTCATTTGGGTTTGTCGTCTGTTGGTGTAATTTCGCTTGGGTTTATCGTCTGTTGTAATTTCGTTTGCCGTTTGTCATTATAATTTCATTTGAGTTTGTCGCTTGTTGTATTTTCGTTTGGGTTTGTAGCTTGTTATATTTTCGTTTAGGTTTGTCGTTTGTTACTATAATTTCTTTGGGTTTTTCGTTCTTGCAACGCTGGTTTGGGTTTTCCTTTTGTATCCTCGCAACTCTTGTTTGTGGTAATTTGTTTGCAGCCTTGTTTGGGCTGCTCTTCATCTTTGGTCCTTGCGAAACATTCGTTTGGAGTTATTTGCATTTATTTTTCTCTTGCCTTTTTCAGCCTTGTTTGGGTTGTTGTTGTATTTTCGTTTTTACAACGCTGGTTTGGGTTTGCTTTTTGCGTCGTCACGCCACTTGTTTAGGTTTTCATCAACTTGTTTTGCTTTGGGTCTGTCGTTTGTTATTGTATTTTCGTTTGGATTTCGTCGCTTATTGCTGTATTTTCGTTTGGGTTTGTCGTTATTGCAACGCTGGTTTGCGTTTATTTTAAGCCTCACTTGAGCTGCATTTCGTTCTTGTTTGACTTTCGTTGTTCGCGAAACAATGGTTTGGGTTTATATCTATTTTTGTAGCTTCGTTTGGATTACGTTTAGTCCTTGTTTCCTGACGCAACACTTGTTTGGGTTCGATTGGGTTTTTTCGCATTTTGTTTGGGTACCTATAGACTTTTTTCCTTGCGCCGTACTTGTTTGGGTTGATACTTCTTCGCATTTTGTCTACGTTTGCATAGATTTTTCCCTTGCAACATTTATTCGAGTTTTTATTATGTTTTTCTCATTCAACACTTATTTGGGTTTCCTTTGTATCTCCCTCCCATCCTCCCTCACTCGCTCTTTCTTTGCTCCTTTCAACACTTGCTTTGTTTGTCTCGAACATTGCTGTATACTACTAGTATCTGAATTTGCGAGTCCGTTTTTTTCTCTTTGCGTTTCGTAGTCGCGCCGAATTAATTGTCGTGAGAAGAGAGCCCGGTTTCGATGAATAATGGACCGGCGATGATGAAATGTAAATAGGGAAAGCCAGTACAATCATCTCCGAGGACAAGTGCTCGGGGCTCGTGCTTGTCGATCGGCGAGGGACGGTTCGATCGATTTAAATGGCCGTTTAAAATGACTACTGATCTTAGATAATCGTTTGCAAAAAAAATTAAATTAAAAGACACAAAATCTCTCACTCAAATTTTCATTGCGAACGAATTCAATTCAATTCTCATTCAAGCTTCATGTGAAATTTGATTGAATCTATATTGTAATATCATTTTAATTATAATATACATTTCAGCAAATAAAATAATAACAATTAGGTATATTATGATGATATATTTTTTAAATTAGTATATAACAATAATATACTAAATAAAACGTAACAATAAACACGCAGGGACAATGCTCGATTAAGGGGTTAGGCTACTATCAAAATTAAAAAAAATCAATAGTCCCTGAGGCAACTCAAATTAAAGAGGACGATCCAAAATATGGTGCGGGAATCGAAGATCAAAGATAAGATCATGGTCACAACGATAAAACTGCTCGTCAAACCTTCAAACGCGCATTTCTCAAAGCCATGTTTTTCAAAACGGTGTGCACAATTTCTCGACATCTAATGATCGAATGGACTTGAAATTTGGTACACTTATTCAATGCAATAATAGTTTACTCTTGATCGACGTTTTTCTTAACATCAAAAAAATGACTATTGCCAACAGTCATGTCGTTATTCCTAAAAAAAATCGATAAAAAGAATTCAACATTTATTTATCGATAATGGAAGCACGATAATGAAAAAAAAAATGCCGACCAAGTCTCAGCCAATATTACATATTTTGAGAGAAAACTCGTTTTTTTTTCTTCAGATCAACCAGTTGGCTAAAATCAAGTACACCATTGAGTTCCTTCAAAAGTTCCTTCGGAAGATTATTTATAATTTTTTAAATTATTATATTGATGAAAATAATTTGGTATGCCATAATCACTATACTTTATTAAGATTATTACCCAAAAATAATAATTTAGTACATTACGATAATATTTTATCAAAATTGGTATATAAAAATAGTATACCAAATAAAACGTAACAATAAGTCGGAGGAACAATGCTCTGTGCCTCACCACTTGGATATCGAGACAAAACAATTAGTCATACAAACGTATCTTTCCAACTTTACTCCATTCCATACAATGTAACGATGAAATGTAATATTATGTTTATTTTTTTCTTAAAATTTCTCCGCTGTTCGGGCGCGTACGAAAAATCCGGGCCTTCGGTCCTATTATCTCTGAACTCTCTCGGATTCGTCTCGATCGAGAGAGCCTGCGAGGAGGGTCTCTCGGAATAACGGTCAATGCTTGTCTGCGAGCACAGAGAGGGAGAGAGAGAGAGAGAGAGAGACCAAAGTTGCGACGTTCGAGACTGACTAGCGCGTTGATGACTCATACCGAGTGCGAGTCTGATCTTCTCTTTCTCTCCTTGCTCCTCCTTCGGTCTTGCTAAGTCGTCGCAGGTATGGTTCATCGTCTGAGCTTCATCAATCGCGGCTCGAATAATGACAGTCATTACGATAAACGATACGCTATGTGAGAACTCGTCGCGGAAACCCGAAAAATCATTCAACCTTATCCTTTTCACGTTCTGACCGTATACGCACTTGCTCCGGGAATAATCAATCAATTTAAGTGATTCTACCGTGAAGTATCCATCGAACCGCACAATATACGTGTGCCTGTACAGGGTGTCCTAGAAGTGAATGCGTTCCCTGAAATGGGGGGTTGGGGGTGAAATTCTGAGTCGATCGATATAAGCATGTGTGGGTCTCAGATCGACCCCTGAATTATTGTTAATTTTTAAAGGCGGGCCAATGAGGTACGCTCGCCTTCAAGGGGTTACCCCCACTTGCGATTTTGAAAAAATCGATTTGTTTTATTGCATTTTTTTGAAGTATAAGTATCTGAGAATATGTCCTGAAAATTTCAAGTCGATCCGAACAAAATTGACTGAGATATGAGCGTTGAAAGAGAAGAATCCGTGAATTGAAGAACTGAAATTGAAACTTTAAACGCGTTTTTCTCAAAATGGCATTTCTGAATTCGGTGACCAAGATTACTCGAACACTAATAAACCGATCTCCTTGAAATTTTGCAGGCTTATTTAATACATAAAAATGTAGTCTTTAATCGTTCGATTTTTTTTTCGAAAAAAATGGCCGTTTTATAGCCAAAAAACGGCCGTTTTTTTTTCGTTAAAATCGAACCATTAACTTTGACTCTCCGCCATTTTGTGAAAAATGAATATTTTTTTTAAAATCCTTCGATTAAAGACTAGTTTATACTTATATTTGACTAAATCCATCCGCATTTTTTTTTCAGATGATCCACTTCGCCGCAATGTTGGTCACCGCAAACCGTGTATATAAAAACATTATTTCATTGACGGCCATTTGCCACTAAACAATGTAATATTTTTCAATAAAAAAATTACTGAAAGTTCTTCAAGATGTGTTCTTCAAGATGGTATATTGATCGGATAAAAAAGTTTTGTAGTTTTCTTTAAAAAAATTCATGAAAAAGGTCTTTGTTTTGCGCTACAAGTGGGGGTAACGCGTTAAAAATGAATGATAATTCAGGGGTTGATCTGAGCCCCACACATGCTTGTATCAATCGACTCAGAATTTCACCCCCAATCCCCAATTCAGGGAACGCGTTCGGTTCTGGGACACCCTGTATACATACACGGACACACATATACACAAATATACATACATATGTGCGACGAAACACACACACGCGCACACATATACAGCGAAAATCTGTTGAATTTATGTGTACCATGGTACACTGTCGTATCCGGGTTTCCAGTGTTTCTTATAAATATAATTGTTTTTAATCATTAAGGAGTTTCGGGGCAATTTACGATATTTTACCATTTGATTCAAATTTATACAGTAAATTCTTCGTCATATACTGAATGCACTCTCGAACTCTTAAATCGATCGGCTACACTGTTTCTATAAGATCTACAATCGAAGAAACACTTTTTAACGTAGGAAGATGCCTCTTTATTGAATTCAATTTAATTTAATTCTAATTTAACTTCTAATTTCTAATTTAATACTAATTAAATCCTAATTTAATTGAAATAATCTAACACCTAATTTAATTATTTATTATTGCCATGATGTAAACAGAGAGGGAATTTTCATTTGCTACTGAGTGATTTGACAGTTTTTCGTAACATTTTCAATATTTTTCCACACTATTTCGTGCGTTAAAATGCCAACGTACGTTGAAATTTGCATCGGAACGGAATTAATAATTTTTTTATTATCCATATCTCATATTTAGCAGCTTTTGGCTACGAAAATGACTAGAACATTTTTTAGAGTCCTTATTAAACTACTGGAATCTAAATCTGCAAAGATAACCCATAAAAAAATGGAGAAAGGAAATTTAAAAAATCGTTGCATTCCAATGATGGAAAATTCAACATCATAGATCATAAAAATTTGTTGTATATATGCGTATATCAATGTACAATACATTGCAAAGCGTACACACACTCACACACGCAATAAAAATCCCCCCCCCCCCCCTTCCTCCCTCCGACTCGCCCTCTCTCGTTTTCTCGCCCTCACTGTCTATTTGAACGCTCGGTCCGCACTCGAAGCTCGTTACTTATGTATACAGCAACGTAGGTGTATACCGCAGCCGGTCGCAAACCGTGAATTACGATATCCAGAAACCTCCAGAGGGCAGGGGGGTCGAGAGCATCCTCCTGCACCGTCGAAGCAAAATTAGACTTTTCACGATCCAGAATAGCGCGTCGAATTCACGCCAGCGTCAGGAATTTACGGCAATTCAAACGCATCGATATAAAGTGATCCCAAAAGACGTGCTCCCATTCGCATCGAATCTTTTTTTCTACGCGATTGGTCCCGAATATTTAGTATCTTCGGCGTTTTTCGGGGCTCGAAACGCGACCAATCGAAAATTCGAGCAGGTAGTCTAAAAGTGGCACAATGTCGATTTCATAACCATATATATACAGGGTGTCCTCTTGTGAATGGTTGGGCGAAATTCTATTTATAAATACGAATACGAATTTATTCACATCGTGATTTTCATGTGAACATAAATACAAATTTATTCATACTTCACTTATTGTAAATACGAATACAAATACAATATGTATTCACAAATATTCTGAACATACAAATAAACTCACAGAAAAAATTGTGAATATTCACAACAAATGTGAATATTTACAGAAAACACTGTGAATTAAAAAATAATCACATCAAAATCTGTGAATGCAAATGTATTCATAAAAAATTGTAAATACAAAAAAATTCACAAAATAAGTTGTGAATTTTTTGGTATTTAAGACAAATTTAAATCAAATTCACAATGATTAGATTAAAATTTACACCAAAATTGAGTTCTTACGTATTTTGAGACAAACCATTGGCTCAACACAATGTTTTCTCCCAAAATACCTAAGAACTCACTGGTGGTGTAAATTTTAATATAATTGTCGTGAATTAGATTTTAATTTTCTTCAACTTGAGGAAATTCACAACTTATTTTGTGAATCTTTCATACTTATAATGTAATATTTGAAGCTCACAACTTTTTTTCAAACATTTATTTGCCTTGACGCAATGTTTTCTCTCAAAACACGTAAGAACTCACTTTTGGTGTAAATTTTAATCTAATCATTGTGAACTTGATTTTAATTTGTCTTACATACGAAAAAAATCACAATTTATTTTGTGAAGTTTTTTGTATTACAATTTTTTGTGAATACATTTGCATTCACAGATTTTGATGTAAATTTTTTTTAATTCGCAGGATTTTTTGTAAATATTCACATTTTTTGTGAATATTCACAATTTTTACTGTGAATTTATTTGTATGTTCAGAATATTTGTGAATACAATTGTATTTGTATTCGCATTTACAATAAGTGAAGTACGAATAAATTTGTATTTATATTCACGTGAAAATCACGATGTGAATAAATTCGTATTCGTATTTATAAATAGAATTAGGCCCAACTCTGCTATATGCTGCAACTTCAGTTTCGTAAAAGTCTCACGGTTTTCGAGGTTTTTGGCTTTATATTAAAAAAAAAAATTAATTCGAAAAGCTGCTTCTGATTTTCAGCATGGCATTTCTACAAATGATACAAATCGACAATAAGTAAGCAATTTTTTTAAGTAATTGCCACGATATGCGTAGTACATTTTGTTTACACCCCAGGTTATCAAAGCCAGGAGTTCAAATTGCGATGTATGAAAATTCTACATACGATCGTTTTTTTCATAAAGTTTCCTTAATATCTGAGGTAAAAAAGAAGACTTTTCTAGATGAAACAAATAAGGAAGAGCATTTTTTTTAAACGAGCGAAAAGAAGATATCATTTGAAGAAATGACATGCGAGAAACCAAATGATTTTTATCTCGAAGACCGTGGGTCTTTTACTAAACTGAAATTC
The DNA here is from genome assembly GCA_951751655.1 of Ophion costatus. Lineage (NCBI taxonomy): Eukaryota > Metazoa > Arthropoda > Insecta > Hymenoptera > Ichneumonidae > Ophion > Ophion costatus. The sequence goes on along the minus strand of OX632364.1, from coordinate 31,516,643 downwards.
CAGCATAGAGTAGAACATGATCTGACCTATCGACAGTTGCAAGCTTATCCATTCATAACAGGACATCCTGTATATCTATTTATAATTTAAAAAAAAACGTTTTAAAAGTTGTGCAAATAAAACTCAATTTGATACATATACATTATGTATAATTCGCCCACACATGAAATTAATCAAGCTCAGCGATCCGTTTACGTTGTTCCACATAGTACCGGCTTGTTCACAATGTACAAACGAAACATTCGTGTCGATCGAACGAGTCCAATTAAATTTTTTATTCGCGACCTCGATATCCTCTTCTCGTTGCGTGATTTTTCGCCCAGGGAACGATAAGAAGAAAAAAAAGAAAAAAACAATAGACAATAAACAAGAAAAAAAAAGAATAAACAACAGGCGCCTCAACGATGATAAACGGCTGAAGAAAATCTCGTCTTTGCCGGATTGTGGGCGATAATGACACCGTACGAAAGGTGGGGAGGGGACTTTGCAAAATTGTGCGACGAGCGCTCGAGTGCGCGCATAGTCGCGTACCGTGTCGTGCTCCAAATGGTTTTTCAGAGATAAAGAAAGTGTGAGTACCACGGCGAGGAGAAAGATCTCGTCCGATATGCGGAAAATGAGGAAGGAAAAATGAAGTCAGTCCGGCTGTTAAGGGGTTACGCCTAATAGTAAACATCGAAAACCACTTTTTTTCGAAACCAATATATTTTGACATTTTCTTACGGATGTTCGCAGAAAATTTCAAGGTCATCGGATGAAAATTGACAGATTTATAGGCAATTATGTTGACACCCGTCGGAACGCTCGGAACATCGTTCGAAACTTTAAACGCTTTTTTCTCTCGAAAGTACGGTTTCGAAGTCGGCGAGCAAAATATCTCAAAAACAACTGCATCGATCGTTCTGAAAATTCTAGGGCTTTTTCTAGATGTAAAAATATAGTATTGAACGAAGGAATTTTTTTTCCGATGTATATTTGCGATTCGATCGACGAAAAATGGGATAAGGTTCCTACCCCCCCCCCCATTAAGTTAAAATTCTGCAAAAATCTTCTTACCTTTTAATATTTTAAGACAACCCCTAAAGGGATTTCTGGTGACTCGCAAGAGTTTTCGAGATATTGCATTTTTAAGTTCTTTTTTTTAATGCGCGCCGACTATATCTATATCTGCTACGTCTCCGTTGATACATATATATGTTATCGCGCTCTCCGTTTTGTCCAAACAAAAATACTCAAACAAACCCAAATGAACCCAACAGACCCAAACCCAAAAACTATCACGCGTTGCCAAAAATCCCTTTAGGAGTTGTTTTAGATATTGAAAGGAAGGTTTGTGCAAAATATCAGCTCGATCGGAGGGGGGGAGAGGGGTTCGGAACCTTACTCCAAAGAATGCCTTTTTTTCGGAAAAAGATCGAGACACCCACTTTGAACACGCGCCATTTTTTTTTCAATTTGATTTTTCGAAAATTCCGTCGTCTAATTATACGATAAAATGATATAAATGCTAACGAAATCTGTTTGATTTTTGAATATTAGATAACGTGGTTCGGAAGGGCTCACCGCAAAAGACGTTTTCGAGAACTGCTTCCCGGACATCAACTATACATCAATTGCAATAAAATATTTTTACCCAAAACAATTACACAGTGTTGTTCAGATGATACTTTTGTAAATGACTAATTTTTTAGATATTTATCATAACGATTGTCGATTTTTTAATCCCCAAAAATGAGCTGTTTTCGACTGTTAGAACTAGGCATACCCCATTAAGACCTTAGGCCACAGTAACGGATATAACATCATGTGCGAATTGAACAATTTTTTTTCGTACGAAAAAGCGATTCACTCATAAAATTAATTAAACATCTATTTAGTATGAATGTCAAGCTGCATTAGAATACCTAGTACGTACGGAATTGAAAAAATATTGTTTTATTCGAAAGTTGTAGGTATTTGAACTTAAGAAATGAATTTTCAGTGAAAAATTTCGTTATAACTGCTCATAAACTGCTCATAAAATGAAAAGTTTTCGATTAATCAGAAATTCCGTACGTACTTTTTTGCGAAATGCAATTTGGAACATAACTTTTAAATTTGAAGTAAATCGAGTGAAAATTGTTGAAGTCATTTGTCACGCCAATTGGAAAAAAGTTGTTTCGAGAAGTTTCGAGTAGTCGGCCATTTTGTACATCGAAAAAAAAATATATTAAAATATAAAAATATATCAAATATAACAAACATATATATATTTTTTAATTCTAACAGCTTGATATTTATACTAAATAGATGTGTGATTAATTTTATGAGTGAATCACTTTTACATAGGAAAAAAAATTGTTAAATTCGCACATGATGTTACACCCGTTACTGTGGCCTAAGGCCTGCGATTCGAGAACGAGGCAGTGAGAGGGATAAGTACAGAGAGAGCGTGAATTGGTGCAGTTCGTCTCTCGAAATGTTTTGCAAAGAACCAAAGGCGCATCTTTCTCTCCGACTCTCAAGTTCTAAGAAAATTCCATCGGGCGAGGAATTATGGTCATTGCGCATGGTATAAACAATAATAATTTCGTTCTAACAATCAAGCCGGTGTTCGCGGGCCTGATTTATCGTTTGTACGCCTATAAATCGCGAAGAACGATCACCCTTTCTCTCACAGCGCTGCTGAGAGACTAGAAATTGGAATAGTATAACGAAGCTTATTGCTTTGGTACCCACACCAAGACGAAAAAACAAGAAAAAAAAACAACAACCGATGCAAATTCGGGCGAATTTATGGGACTCTTGTTGTATCAGTGGCTCATTGACCTTCGCTGAATGGAGAATTGGGAGTATTTCAACATTTGGCAATCATTTATTAGTGACGTATTAGAGCACGTCAGTACCAAAGATTTCGATACCCGGACAAAATCATGAAGGTCTCATTATTCAAGACTCATCGGAGATAAAATTATTTTAACAGTGGTGGAAGATTGAGTGCTGGTAATCGATCTGGTTAGGCGAGCTGCTCGAAGAGTTTTTTCAAAGTCGAGACTCGGTTGCGTTGGTTTCTCACAACCGGAAACGGTAGATCAGCGCGTTCTATCAGTATCCTTAGATCCGTTCTCAAGATAGAATTATATAAAGGGTGTCTCGATATGACCTGACATTTTTATTTATCAACAAAAAGTATTATTCAAGTTTTTTAAGTTAAAATTTCTTTAAGTAAAAAACGTGCGTGTAAATATATACCTGGGTGTGAAAATACCCAGCTAAATCGCTATCCCGCACCCGAAAACGATAAATCAACCTACTTCATCAAAATCCATGAGGCCACTTTTATGATAAAATTCAGGAATATTCATACACTAGTGGAATTAATTTCGGATACTTTTCAATTTTTTTTTAATCTACGCATTTATTGATCATTTTTACGTTATAACCACTTATGCTTTATATTCTTAACAAAGTAGGCTTATTGAGGCAAATATTACGTAGAAACATTGTAGATTTAAATGAAAACATTACAGTACCATTTCGGCGGAGCAGCATGGGCATTTTCTGTGTAAATATCGAAAAAGGTAATTTCTATGAAAAGTGCTCTGAATGAACTCCACTGGTATATATAAACAGCGTCATTTTATCGGAAACAGCCGATCAGAATTTTTTTCATGAGCTTGTCCTCCTCAGATCTCAGAATAAGTACGGTTTTTGGAACGCCCGCTGCAGGACTATTTTTTTTATCCAAAAGTACCATATCTTGTCAGTATTACCCGTAATTACCAAAAAATACGGAAAAAACAAATGACTATGATTTTAAGTGAAAAAAGTTGATATTTTTCGGCTTTTTCATGTTCAACATTTCTTTCAACCATTGTATTATTTGAATTCTTACGTTAATACAGATTGTCTGTATTCGTGAATGTAAAATGTACGATCGAGACCTTGTTGACCGAATTGGGCCGATGGTGTTCGTGCAGCAGCCGTTTGAAAACGATGGGGTCATTTGGACCCCAATCATTGAATACTGTATATAAGTATTGTGTGTGAAATGTAACAAAAAATGCAAGACCTGCCTGAGCATTTTTTCAATGAACCCCAATAAATCCACGCGAGGTCTAGATTTATTCTGTAGATGGTAAGTTTTCATAAAATATATAAGTAAAGGGCAAAATTATGCATTTTCATATTTTTATTACGTAAATAAGAAAAACTTTTTTGTTCATACCAACTTGAAAAAATATAACATTATCGATAAGTATTATGAAAAAACTGCGCCAGCAAATTTTTTTTCCAACTTGGAATGAAATTTTGAATAATTTATAATTATGCATATTTATGTCACGAGATTATTTGTCATTACCATCAATTAATATTAAGTGTTGGCGAAGTACGGTAACTTCGATTCGCCAGCCAAGGTTCGTAATGTTTCATCAAACCTTGATGGCTCAATATTGAATATACAGGGTGTCCCAGAAATGAATGCGTTCCCTGAAATGGGGGATCGGGGGTGAAATTCTGAGTCGATCGATATTAGCATATGTGGGTCTCAGATGAACCCCTGAATTATCATTCATTTTTTAAGGCGAGCGCACCTCATTGGCGCGCCTTTAAAAATTCATAATAACTCAGGGGTTGATCTGAGACCCACACATGCTTTTATCAATCGACTCAGAAATTCACCCCCAAACTCCTATTTCAGGGAACGCATTCACTTCTGGGACACCCTGTATATTATTTGCGATGGGCGAGACGAATTTTTTTCGAAATGTTTACAAAAATTTAGTTTGCGTTAATCCGTTGTTAGAAATGGTTTATCTTGGTGCTAAATAGCCAAAAAAATGACATCACCCTCACCGTGAAGGTCTTGCCCGTCTAAACGAACGTAAAATTACACACACTAAACTATTTTTTATCTCTGGTGTTTTGTGGTGAAAAAAAAATAAAAAAATTCGCCAAGACTCAGTATAGTCTAGACAATAATATATATTTAAAAAAAATTAATCTTGGATTCCGGCTAACGGTCCAACCTCCTTAAAAGCACTCTTTCTCTCTCTCTCTCTCTCTCTCTCTCTCTCTCTCTCTCTCTCTCTCTCTCTCTCTCTCTCTCTCTCTCTCTCTCTGTCACAACCATTACCATTCCCGATATATCCCCCGTCCCGCTTTTACACATTCCTCTCGTTTGGGTCTCGCAACCTGAGAATATTTTTTCCGCGAAGTCATCGCAACCGCGTGCGCGTCCCTTGCTCGGCAATTGCACTTGCTCAGCGACAGGAAAAGCGCAGTAGCGCTCGCGCGAAGCAGTGCGCTAATTGCACCGGGGGAAAAAAGAAAGTGGCGCCGGAGGTAGAAAAAGATCGAACGCGGAGCTCGGGAAAATGCGACCTGGCGCGGACAGGAAAAGCCGAGGATCTCAATGGTCGTATTCGTAAATCTGTGTTCACAGAGTTCACTGCAAATTGGATTGACGACCGACGACAATGAAAATCGATTTGTGCGGAGAACACGACCGGAGCGCAAAATTTCGTAATTGGGCTAATTACTGCGTTGCGGTTGAGTCAAATTTTTACCGTGTTACGGTTGAGTGAAGTTTCGTGTGCACATTGTTCGCAGATTATTGCACGTACATTGCGAAAAAAAACGTTGCGGTAAGGAGAATAATAAAATGTAGAAAAAAATGCACTCGTTTTCTTTACTATCTCATTACCGCATTCATACGTCATCGAGATAGTCGAATGATAAATGTCTTTAATCGACGGTTTACTCGTCGATTATAGTTACGATATTATATTTTCGTTTTATTTTTATTTGTTCAAGTTATATAATAATTCTACTTCTATTAAGAGGGAATTTATCAATTATATTTTCATTTTACTCCTTATTCATCTATTGATTATATAATATTTTCATTTTATTATCATTTTTCAATTTTATATAATAATTCTGCTTCATTTACCATTGATTTATTTATTACATTTTTGTTCACTTCTTATTTGTTCATTTATTACACAATGTTTTTATTATACTATTATTTTTTAATTTTACGTTAAAATTCGACTTCAATTAACATTCTTTATTTAGCATATTTTTATTTCACTCCTTGTTTATTCATTTATTATATAATATTGACATTTTATTATGATTTAAAATTTTATAGAATGTTACTCCAATTACCATTTATTTAGTTACAAGATTTGTATTTTTCTTCCCATTTATTTATTATAGATTTTTTATTGCACTTATTGTTGATTTATTCGTGACAAAATGGCAATTATTCATTTATTATACAAAAAGTTTTTAATCAATGACTTCAATTACGGAGCAATACATTTTTCATTAATTTTAACAATAAACGTTTTACACGTGGAAATATCGAATGCAACTCGATCGTTTCGATCTTCGAACTTGATCCAATTTACCACCTCAACTCCGTTATGAACATGCTAATTCGAGGATGAATAAAATTGCGCTTTGAAATTCAGCATATCCGACGAAATCGAATCGCCCGATGGTTCAGACGTGAAACAACTTACGAAAACGCACGCGATTCATCGTGTCCCGGTGAATTGAGCTTTTTACACCCGATTAGATACGAAATACTCTACGAATTGCAATGCAAATTGCACGAGATTCGGATCAAGGCAAAAAACTGCTCAGTATGAATACTCGAATGTCCAAAATACAGCTATTTATCCATAAAGATAAGGGATGCATCTGCGTGACGTTTGCATCGTTGGAATGCAACGATATTTTTTTCCTTCCTCTATTTATTTCACTATCCAAACCTTTTTTGGAAAATTAAGGTCCCAGATCTCCAAAAAGAACAAGTGAAAAAAGTTTAAATAATTTACACATACCAAAATGACTAAAAAAAAGGGGGGGCAATTAAATAAATACAGTTAAAAAAAAATTCTTTCGAAAAAACTATACACTATAAATAATTCCACCAGGTAAAATCGATCATTAGAGGATGTCATCGAATTATTTATAGACAAAATGAAATATTCATTATTTTGACAATTATTTATTGCAGCGAACTCGGAATAAGAAAATATTCCAGTGTTGCGTTTCAATATTACGTTGGCTATTTATGAACGAGCATTTCCATTCGTCCTAGTGAGTTTCTTTTCCACTGTACACGGAGAAATAACGACTTTATAATACTCCTAGTCTATTTCACGGACCAACAACTAAATATATCGTTTTTCCCTGATTACGCGTTTGTATTATGCACGAGCAGTCCTCGTGATGCGACAACGACGATGCCACAGGCGTGTAATTCCGGGGCTGTCGTGTGCACAGGAGAGGAAAGATGCCCTTCTTTATTATGGGCCGTTACGATAGGTCGATTAAACGCAATCACTTTTTGCGGGACACGACACGATGCGAAGGAATATGCAATTTACAACGACGTGGAGAGAGAAAGAGAGAGAGAGAGAGAGAGAGAGAGAGAGAGAGAGAGAGAGAGAGAGAGAGAGAGAGAGAGAAAGAGAGGGACTAATACAAATACTGTATATACAGGGTGGCTCGAAAAGTGACGTTGCCAAGAAAAACCTAGATGCTTCGTGTCAATAGTTATTCGAATCACCCCCACGTTCTCCGATCTTTTTTACTTTTCAAGAAAGTGTCATTTTTTCGAGTTTTCCTGCAGCACAGTTAAAAAAAGATATTGTCGACTATGTCGAAAAAATGAGGCGACTCAAATTGAAGAGAAAGGTCCATACCACAAGGTAAATCCACAGATGGCGCAAGGATCCTAAATTGAAGGTAATTTTTTTTACTACAACGATAGAGCTGCTAGTAAAACTTTAAACACGTTTTTCTCAAAACCACGTTCTTCAAAACGGTGTACACGATTTCTCGACATCTAACGAACGCATTGACGTTAAGTTTGGTATACTTGTTCAGTGTAATAGTAGTTTAGTCTTAACCGACGTTGATATTTAGAAAAAAAAATTCATTCGATATGAACAATAATGTAATTTTGTCTGATAATTTAAAAAAATTACCAAATCTCAAAAAAGTTAGGAAAAAAAACGTCTGTCGAGACTAAACTACTATTACACTGATGTAATAGTAGTTTAGTCTTGACCGACGTTTTTCTTCTTTTATATATATATATATTGATTTGCGGACGAAGACACGAATCGACTTCCTGCTGCACCTGTGCCCGCGTCTCCGCGAGCCCGTAACGACGTAATAGGCCACGCCGATTCTCGTTTTGTTTCGTTTGGTTGAATCTTCCCCCTACGGTTGTGTGCGTGTGCATGGGTGTCATGTTGTCCGTGTGTGTGTTTGCCACCAGCCTAATGCATCGCCATTCGGCAAACACGAGAGGCGAACACGATCTTTGGCTCTTTTCGCTCGCCTCTTGGATCGCCCTTTCGAAAGGATACTGCGCGATCGGAGCCGATCTTACGCCTTGACGATGCATCATGCACGAGCTCAGCCAAGATGTTGTGCAAGAGGAAGCACGGCCGAGAATTTTCCACACTTTCGTCGATTTTATGGTTTTGTCTGTTTTTTGCCTCCTCCAGGCTTCGGTAAAACGCCAGTTCGTTTGGCATGAAAGGAAAAACGAGGAGTTTGTCTTCGACTTGGCTTACGAGAATACGGAAAGATCGTCGAATAATTCAGCATGTTTGGGTTTGTTTGGGTTTATGGGACAATAACATGGTTTAATTGTAAAGGGGGGGGGGAGGGCGGAGGAAAAATTCAGGTGAGGAAAAAATTTGCTGATTTTCATGATTTTTTTTTTTTCTCGACGGGAAGATTTCTTCACATTTTCTGAGACTTACGTGATTTCTTCATCATTTTTGAAACTTAAGTGTCCGCCTTCATATATTTTTTCATAGGCGAGAAGAAGTTTTCTAGGGGAGGAAACCACCCCTCAAAGAAAGACGTGTCAATCCTTAATTTGATTTTTACGTCAATAAAAAAAAATACGTGGCTGATAGTTTTCAATGCTTTATCACATTATAGGAGTTTCAAGAAAATCGAAGGCGAACACTTTAGTGATGTTCCTTGTTAGGGTATGTTTTATTACTGCTTCTGGCTGTTACATGGGATTTTTTTAAATTAATGTTACCAAATGCTAGAGGTATGGCACGGTCCTCCAAACGGCGTTTCAAAACTGGCGTGACGTATAGCCAAAAAAATAATCGACGGATCCTAATGAAATTTTGTATAAATCTTTATAACTTTATTGTCCGAAATATGAACCTAAATGTTTTTGCAAATTAAAAGGAAAAGTATTCTTTTTCTTGGTTCATATTCTGTGTATGAGTGTTAATGAAAGAAAAATCTTCGATGGTTTTTTTTTAGATTTATCCCGCCGACGATACGTGTCACGCCGTGTGACAACATCCACCGCTTAATCCGATTAACTTAACAAAATACCATTTAACAGCCAAAAGTAGTTAATAAAATATACCCCAAATCTCAAAAATTGTAAAAAAATGTTCTTTTTTTTTCAATCATGAAAATCAGCCATTTTTTCCTTGCCTAAAGATATCTACCCCCTTAATGTTCCTGAATTGCTTTAATTTTTGTTGACAGATTTTAGGTACAAACATTTTTCAACAATTTTAAAAACTCTAATTGACGGACTTACAATGTAAATCTGCTCAAAACGATATTGTGCTATAATGAAAAGCAAAGATGAGAAAACAAAATAGCGGACCGAAGCCGAATTTTCAAAATAGCGATTTTTCATCAACACGGCCGCACACATGTCTGACTCATTTTAAACAAAAAGAAACTTCTGTTGCATTCGAACAATGCGAACTCTAACACCATGGAAACTAATTGTTCGGTTAACTTAACGCTCGTGGTAACGAAAACGATTCAATGCTTTTTGGTGGAATTTCGCGTTTGTTAAAAATTCACATTGAAAAGTCACCAGCCAGCTATCAAATAATTGAGCATGTGTGGTTGGGTTTCTTTGGGTTTATGGGAAAGGAAAATGAAAAATAAGAGGTTGGAAGGGACAAAATAATTCAGCATGATCGTTTGGGCTTGTTTGGATTTATGGGAAAGTGAATTCCGAGCCTGAAGTTGATAGGGATCAACTTCAACTTTGGGTTCGTCGAAAAGTTAATCCAAAGTGAAGAGCTTCGAAGGGATAAGATAATAGAGCATAACAGTTTGGGTTTGTTCAGGTTTCTAGTAAAAATGAACCCAAACCTGAAGTCAAAAGCGATCGAATAATCAAGTATGTTTGTTTGCGTCTATGGAAAAGGAAATGGAAAGAGTTTAGAAGTGATAAAATAATTGGGCATGGTCGTTTAAGTTGTGTTGAGTTCGTTCGGGTTTTTGGGGAAACGAATCCAATTAAAAAATCGGAATAAAATAATGAATCATATTCGGTTCGGTTTGTTTGGGTTTGTGGGAAAATAATTGTTCATTCAACGCTAGTGGCAAATAAATCAATTCTATGATTTGTTTCTACGGACTTGCTTTTGTTAAAATTTACATTGTAAAGTCACAAGCCAGCCACATAGTCCAGTAAAAGAGACGAAAACCCAGCACTTTTTAGCGTAGAATTAGATTTGTTTTACTGAAGCTAGACGGTTGCATACTGAAAGTAACCCCAATGAAATTTTGCCCCTCAACGCGCCCCAATCCTAAGAAACACGGGTTGAACACTTAAAGATTGCCGTATCACGATAAAGAATAGCCCGATCAAAAAATGTATCAGCCAAAAGTTGTTTCGCATAATAAAATACGTATAACGTTGCCTGACCCCCAATCCCCAATCTTTGAAAATTGCGGCACGAAAACGCAAGAGCGCCATTGACCCAAACAAGGACGCAGCGATTTGTCTACTCCGCTCGCACCCGCATCAACCCCGAATTTTCTAATAATCTTTGCGCCGCTATTTTCAAAGATAGGGGTTTGGACGTCAGAACACTTTAAAAATATTTTATTATTCCAAACAACTTTTGTTTGAAACATTTTTTGATCGGGCTATTAACTATCGAGATACGACGTTTTTTGAGTTTTCAACCCCTATTTCTTAGGGTTGGGCCGAGTTGAGGGGCAAACTCTCTATTCAAACCTACCTTCAGTCGAACATTCTAATTCTACGCTCAAAGTGCTCGGTTTTCATCTCTTTTACTGGACTAACAGGGATCCCCACATTCTTGAGAATAATTCGAAAAGCAATTATTTCACTCCAGCCACATTCCACATCTCGTAATGGTCTTTTTGAAATTATTCATCAAGAGGTCTGGCCAATACGTGCCCAAATTACTTCCCGAAAATGATCAAACGGGAGGTGAAAAAAAAATCAGCAGTTGACGTTGTCACCGATCGACAGAAATGACGAATTTCGAGATTATTCGCGATCAGCCCGACGTCACTTGGTACGAAAGGAAAAAACGAGAAATCGTGTTTCGATTTGCGTTACGTGCATACGGGAAGATTGTCCGGTTGCGCCGTTTTTCGCAAAGTGGTCGGAGGATTCGTCGGCGCTTTGCGCGAATGTGTACGGCGCCCACGAATGGCGAGAGAGAAGGGAATGGGCGAGGTTGCCAGGGTGACGCGGAGGCGACGGTGGCAGCGGCGCCGACGAGGTTGAGGGTCGATAACTACAACGCCGACGACGACGACGACGCCCCGACCGACGCACTCTTTCCTCCAATACGGCGTTCATCTGCGTCATCCCCACATATATTCTTCGGGAATCCTGACGATTTTTCTCCTCCGCGAACCCCCCCCCCCCCCCCTCCTGCGGTTTTCCTACCCGAGGTAGTAGCGAGAAACTCGCTACGAATTTTATCGCGTCGGGAGGCCGCGCATTCAGGAAAAATTAGGAAGATTGCTTCAGATGATCAAATTGAGGGGGGGGGGGGGGGGTGAGATGATACAATTGGGAATAAAAGCTTGGGGATGAAATTGAAGAAAAGGGGTAAACTTGGAGACTGGCTGAAAATGATCAACTGAAGGGGGAAAGAAACGATAGGGAAAAGGGCTAAAAATATTGGAATTGGAAGGAACGGGATCGAAATGATAAATGGAGGGTAAAAGGGTCAAAAGTCATGAGATTGAAGGAAAAAGGTCTAAATATTTCAAATTAAAGGGTAAATTCCGCAGAATGTTAAAGTTGGAAGATACAAAAAAAGATAAAATTGAAAGGTCAAGAACTCGGATTCATGAAAGCGAAGGGGCAAGGACGCAAAATGATGAAATTAGAGAGAAAAGGTCTTAAGATGATGAATGTCAAAGGAAAAAGGGCTAAAAACGATAATATTGAAGGGCCAAGGGCCCATTAATTGATCAAGTTGAAGGGACGAGGTCCAAAAATGATAGGAAAGGAGCGAAAAAATCTCAAGATAATAATGTCTAAGGGAAAAGAGCTCAGTATTATAAAATTGGAGGATAAAGGATAAAAGTGATAAAACTGAAAGGTAAGGGACCCGGAATGAAGGTAAAAGTTCCTAAACAGCTGAAATTGGAGGGAAGAGTACTTAACACGAAAAAGTCTAAAGAAAAAAAGTTCAAAGTATTGAAACTGAAGAGACGGCAATAAAAATGACAAACCTACTGGAAGAGATCCTCAATATAATCAAACTATCAAAAAAAATCCCTAAGAGCATAAAATAAAAAACTTTTAATCTCAAGGGAAAATCTCTCAAAAAACAGATCGAAAACAAAAGGGCTTAACATGAAAGCGCCAGAAAACGGACTCAAAACAGCACGTTCAAAAATTAATAACACACCTGAAAGCTGTAAAATAAATACCACACTTGAAATCCACGTTTATCATTATGCCCAAAAAATTGCACCATGATGCAGCTATTTAAAAAAATCTAATAAATCTACAACCCAAATACTCAAAATGTGTCTCAAAATGACCTGATATGTTTAATTGCGTGCCATTTGTTTTGTGGCGAACGTCGAGTACTAGTCTTTAAGGGAGCTTTCCAGTGTGCAATTTTCAAAAAATCGATTTTTTTTTTGCTTTATCGAATAGTATACACTCTTCCGAATATTCCCTGAAATTTTCATGCCGAAATTCAGATTATTTCGGTTACTGTACAGCATTTCTTGGAAGAAGGCAACGGAGCGCTACAGCTACAGCGAAACTTTGAACGCGTTTTTCTCGAAACAGCATTTTTCAAAACGGTGTCCAACTTGGAGGGCAGAGTTTTAAAGCTATCGAGTTGAATTTTTTACACAATATTCTTAACGTCATTGTTTATCGTGCTATGGAAGCTTTTTTTTTTTGACATCTTCCTATTTTTTTGTAAAAAAAACTGCCAAAAAAAATGCTAAAATCGATACTTTTTGTTCAAACCGGCGCCATTTTTGCAAAAAAAAAAAAAAAAAGCCTCCATAGCACGAAAGCCAATTATATACCGATCAATAATCTTTTTGTGTTTTTTGTTTCAGATCAAAATTGTGACCCCCAACGTGGACACCACATCCAAGTGCATTTTCTGCAACAATTGTTTCATCATTTTTATAGATATTAATTAATAAATAAATCGATCTTTAAAAAATTGTTTTGTATTCTTCAATACCCAATTAATATACAAAAAAAAACCAGACCGATTAGATTATTTTTTCTTTAAAAAAAAAAATCGCGAAAAACAGCGATTTTTCGGGCTGTCGAACTGGAAAGCTTCCTTAACAACTGGCATCAGAAAGTATTGAGGTTTAGTCATAGAGCATTAGACGATCGAGCAACGCATAGAAATTGTTATTTGCTGCATTGTTACTGCATAGTTATTACAGACGAAGTTTCATAGTCGTGTTATCTCGCGTCGCAGCGATGTGAATTGGCCATCAAGATCGTGCGATTTGACACCATTGGATTTCTTACTTTAGGGTTCTCTGAACAACAAAGTGTCTGCAATGATCCACAGACTATTCCGGACCTCAAGGAAGCAATTGGACGCACCATTAATGAAGCTAGTCCGCAAGTATGCCAAAATGTTATTGAAAATTTCGTCAAAAGAGTGGCGTTTGCCCATAGAGGCGACCATTTATCGGATATTGTGCTCCACACATAAGCTCCATGTTTGTACCTTATATTTAAAGAAAAGATCCTACTTTTTAAATAAGTAATACGATTTATTAATAACCTAAAATGTCAAGTCATTTTGAGATACCTTATATATACGAAGCATATAACTCGATAAATCCGTCCCAATCGGACCAAAAATTCGGATCAACAAGAACACTAAATGAGAAGTTCCATCCTTCCGAAGTGACATTTTTGAATCAATAACCAACCCAAAACGTGGTCTCTGATTGCCTAATAGCTCCCAGTGTCTCATAATGAATTACAACAACCGGATAATTACAAAGTATAGGATAATTGTGAGGATACGTTCGTTTCATCTTTGAAATACTCGAGTGAACGCGAGGGAGAGAACATCAAGTTGAATGGAACTGATACCTAAACGGGCAGTGTGGTGTCAAATCCCTCGTGGATTTAATCTCGACCCGGGAGTCACTTTCTATTGACCTCAATCATCCGTTTATCGAATTTACACGCGCGATCGCGTCCTCTCTTCTAATCGTCGAGCTTAATGATCGGTGCTCGCCTACGTGCGATTAATGAACTCTATTTGTATGCAAAACTAAACACGAGTCTGTTCGTGATGACATATATGTGCCAACATATATGTCATCACGAACAGACTCATGGTGGTACATATATGTAGGTATATACTACATACATCTCATTAATATTATTAAAGTGTGGTGTCTGTACATTCGTTTTTTTTCGGACAAAAATTAATAACGCCTACGTTCTTGTCATCCAATGGGGCTTGGCCGCCGTCCACCGAAGGTTTGCTCTAGACGTAACTGCTAACCGTTTCCTAATTGTAGCGTCAGCTAGTGCGTGACAGCCATTCGGAATACTTTTTCGTGAGCTGACTCTTCTCAGATCTCAGAATGAAGACCATTTTATGGGACGTCAACTATGGGACTATTTCTTATACAAAAGTACCATATCTCAAGAGTATTGACCATAAATTTTATTAAGAAATATTTTTTAAAAAAATTAGGATTTTAAGCGAAGAAAGTTAATTTTTTAAAAATGTTTTTAGGATTTTTTAAACCGTTTTATTAGATGATTTCTCAAGAAATTCGGATTTTCCGTATTCTGGAATGTAAAATGTACGTCGTAGAATTTTTTTGACCCAATTCGAAAGATGCTGGTCGTACGGCAGTCGTTTGAAAATGACTAGGGTCATTTTGACCCCATACGACTAGGCCGCAACTCTCCAGAAGTGAGACCACTTAAGGGTGGATATACATTTACAACGATCGGAAAATCGATTTTTTTAACGATGGAACTGTATATGTAGAATATTTTCCCGGAGTTTCAAAAATACATTCGAAAAATTTGAAACGTTAGAGCCCGTCAACGCTGCGCCTCACCGTTCGACCTTAAAGCGCGCCGCGCAGGTACAAGCGAAAGCGCGTAGGGCCAAGCAGAGATGGGCAAAAAGTAATCGCATTAACAACTAATAATTATAATTACTACTGTAATTGATAATTTAATTACTTTGAAACGGATTATTTAATTAGTTACCACAAGTAACTAGTGCAATTTAATTCAAATTCTATGTAAACTCTAAAGGCGTTTTTCTTAACACTGCATTTTTGGAATTGGCGTGAAGAATTATGCGAAAACTATCTAGCCGATTGAGTTGAAACTTGGTAGAAATGGTGATAATATCACTACTTTCTACTTAGCCAAAATTGTTTTTGAAGAATTGCAAAAAGAAACTTCTTTTGTAAACCAAATTGTACAGAAATTTTACGCGAATATTTTTTTTGGAAATGTGTGAAATTCTCATAAATTTGCATTTTCTTAATTTTAGTTATTGTCAAATAGATACTATACGTGTCCTAACTCAAAAAAATGTTGATTTTTTTTGTTGCAAAGCAAAGTCTTGGGGAAGCTCAACAGCACGCCGATTCGCAACTTCCGCGGCAACCTTGCTATAACACTGTGCCACAGCTCCGCCATTTTAAAGATAAAATAATTAAAAAAAAATTATTTTGTATACGTAAATATACTATTAAAGTATACCTACAGTTTGACAAATGTAGAATAATTATTTCTTAGTTTAAAAAATCCCTCAAAATTGGTTAATCTATACCCGTCTGAATGTATATCCCGCCGCGAAGGATAGCGGCGCGCTCCACCCTTCAGCATTCGTACGGAAGCTTTTCAGTACTGTAAAATGGGATTACTTTCAACAGGTTTTGGAAGTTTTTTTTTATAGGTAACTTTTTTTAACATCCTAAATTCCATTTTTTTGCTCCAACAGATCAATGTGTCCTTTAGGTATCAAATGTATAAGAAAGTCTAGCTCCACCCCACCCCCCACTACACATTTTTTTAAAAAGTGCGGTAGTCCCCTCGAGTTTGGGGTTTTTTTGCCAAAGCATTGAAATGCAACTTATGTTGGAGATTAAGGATTACTTTGACATCATTTTGATTTTTTTTAAATCAATATTTTTTTGCATTATACATCGAATAAAATGGAAAAACAACGATTGTCACCATCAGACTGCCATTTTTATTAAGGAAACAGTTTACATCAAAATATGAAGTATCTAGGCTACTATTATAGGCGTTTAATCAGTCTGATAATTATCAGTGAGATCAAAATCAACTTGAGCAACATCATAATAAAATTGAACAATAAATTTCAACACATTCAAATCGTATTTTGACGCTCTGTTAAAGTAGCCCCAAAAACTCTCAAAGTTACCGTTATGTTCAAAGTACTGTTAATGCCAATTTAATCCCGTTTTACGGTAAGTACTCAATCTCAAGGAGTTTGATTACCTGCAATCATCATCTAACTAAACTTTTTACTTTTTTCTGGCGATATTATAAGGACGTGTTAGTCTACATAAAAAACAGTTTTTCAACTAGGCTTTCGGGTCATCTGGAATTGAGGGTGCATACCCTCAATACTAAAATTCACTACGGACCTCCACACGAGCGCAGCCGCCGGCAAAACTTACAACGAGTATAATCCTGACGTACGTTACATTGGAAAGTATCGATCGATCTATCGATTTCGCGCGGAGATTGAGGCTCCGGAGGGTATTGCTACAGGAGATCAGAAATCAAATCAAGGGCGAAGCATTTGTGCAGCTCTATACCAGCCAGTTTATATGCCGTCCATACGCGCCTCGGCGTTTCGGACATCGCGTCGGCTGCAATTTCTCTCCTGTGTATTCCTACGAGGAAAAGGGGCCGTCACGATAATCGCCGACGCGGAATTAACCAACGAGAGATTTCGTGTCTTGCCTAGATCCTAGTCTATACGGACACGTTACGCACGAATGATTCGAATTCTACTTTGGAATGAGTTACGATGTTTCTTCTCGCTGCGTTCCTCGTCGTGTGTTCCTCTAAGTACAGTTCGCGTTTCTGCCGATCTGGTTTTTGCTTGACACCAGTTTTGGCCAACCACAGAATGGCAACAATCGTAGAATAAGGCGTCGGGGGGGGGGGGGGGGGAGCAAGAGGTAAAAATAAGTTTGATGCTAAATTGAGCAAAAAAATTGCGATGCTGAGAGGCTGGAGAAGTCGAGATACTTAAGAGATGATCCTCATAGGCAACTAAAAATGAGCGAATTTTGCAGTTTTTTTTTGTTCCAAACAATTTATTCTATATAGTTAAAATTTTATGTACATATTATTACATCGTTTAATTTCCCATTTTTTTTGTATATTTAAAAATCGCGGCAAGCCTCTCAAGCAAGTGTCGTGCAGCGACCTTTTTACGATACTTCAAAAATAAAAAAATTCGTTCAAATTACGAGACGTAATAATAAGTACATGAAATTTTAATGCGAAGTTTCAACACACAAAAATGTTGAAAAATCACTCACTTTTGGCTACCTAAAGTGATCTCCCCGTTCAAATCGTAAAGATTTGTGAGTTCAATGTTTCTTAAATTTGAGAACTTTTGCGTCTCGGAAATGTCCATTTTGAGTTCTTTCCTTATTTTTATTATTATACTATAATAATATATTTTTTATTAATTCCTCCATTTTGCATACATTTATATATATATATATATATATATATATATATATATATATATATATATATATATGTATAACTAAAAATAAAATTGTGGGTTTAATGAACTGTACGTTGATCAAGAGAGGGGGGATACAGGAAGTGAAAGCGAGAGGGAGCGGTGGAAAAAATAATAGGAAAGAAACGCACGCTAGTCCTGACCTACCCTCGGAAGTCACCCTCGAGCACTAGGTCTCCGTTTCAGCCCTTCTGTTCGCCCTATTCACCCTTGACTCACCGAAACACAAACACCACGATCTCACGACACACCACCTACACTAACGACTTCTCTAGCGCACGCAATTTATCATCCAGCGGTTTGTATAGCCAGACAACGTTAATTGTAATCTACTCGTTGATGGGCGAGTGTTCTGAACTTTATTGCTGAAGTTGGTCGATTGAACAGGTTTTTCATACACTAAGACCGCGATAGTCTGCGATCCGAGAGCAGATACCGCACCTGCATCGTCTTTTCTCGGAATATAGGCAAGGGTACGAGGCGAAGGGTGCATCGCAACAAGGGTGGCCGGGTCACGCAAGGGCCGTGACCTTATCAATCTACCGGGTCTTGGAAAGGGGAAACTGACCGCGATGTTTAAGGTTGGATGGAATGGAATCAATGAGAACGACGGGTGGGTTTGATTGGGTTTATGGAAAAGCAAACCCAAGATCAGGGTTGGAAGGGATAAAACAAACGGGCATGATCGTTTGGGTTTGTTTGAGTTTATGGGAAAGTGACTCAGAACTTAAGGTAGAAAGGGATCGAATAATTGAGCATTTTTGGTTAGATTTGTGTAAATCTATGAGAAAGTAAATCCAGTCAAGAAGTTGAAAGGGATAAAATCATTGGGAATGATCGTTTGGGCTTGTTTGGACTTACGGTAAAATGAACCCAAGGTTAATCTCGAAAGGAATAAAATGATTAGGCATGTTTGCTTGGGTTTATGGAAAAGTAAGCCGAAAGTCAAGAGTTTATAACGGGTAAAATAATTGGGAACGATCACTCGGGTTTGTTTCAGTTTATGGAAAAATGAATCCGCGTTTGATGCCGAAAGGGACAAAATGGTTGAGCATGTGTTGTTTGGGTTTATGGGAAAATAATTGTTCATTAAATTCAACACCTGTGACAAAAAAAATCGATGCTATAATTTTTGTACGAAATTGATCTTGTTAAAATTCACATTCAAAAGTCACAAGCCACAAAGGTGCCGACATCCTTGAGGATAATTAAAAAACCAATTACTTCGCAACAGCCACATTTTGAATCTTGCAATGATCTATTTTTTTTTTCTAATTATTCGTGGAGACATCTGCCCAATACGTGAATAATTTATTTCACGAAAATAGTGAAACGCAGGGTATAAAAATGAGAAGTTGATGTCGTAAGCGATCGATAGGAATGACGAATTTCGAGATTATCCACGTTTGGTCTGCAATCGGATCGATTTCATCGATGGCGAATCTCGTTGAGTGTGTGCAGAAGGAAAGAACGAATAAAAAGCGCATTATTCAAGACGATAGTCACGACTACACAAAGAAAGAGAGAGCGAGAGCGAGAGCTAGAGAGAGAGGGAGAAAGCGAGGCTAGACTTGAAAATCGGAGACCGATTATTGAGCGCCTCGAAGAACCGGAGAAATATCTGAAGGGGAAATGAGTAGCAATGGGTAAACAATGATGTGGGTCAATTTGTTCCACGCTTCGACGCTTGCTCATGAACGCGCGCTTGTGTAAGCCCATGATTGATCTCGAAATGTCATTTTCCCGATCTCTTCGAGAAATTCCCATTTGACGTTTCTTCACTCCGACGGACCAATTTTTCTAACACTCGATTGCGATTGAAATGCATTTTCAGATCGAGTGGAATCTGAGAAGATGCTATTTTCTTTTTAAGGGGCCTGCATAAGCTTAAAATTTCAAGAAGACAATCTTTTATTGCAGAGCTTTATATGCTAGAGTTTTAACTTTAATTTGCCACAAGATTTTGTACGAATTCCAAAAATTTCGCGGCCTATGACGATTTTTGTAAAGGGTTACGGAACTGTGCTGCAGCTTATTCTTATTTCTTATTCTTATTTTGCGTTTTTCTCGAAATTATGTTTTATGAAACGGTGTTAGTCGCATTTCGAAGGCTATTCGTCCAGTTCACTCCAAATTTGGACAGAACATAGATTATCCTATTTTTTATCGTATGACCGGATGACTTTGTGATATGAACAGAGTTGTTTTTTATTTGTGAAAAATCAAACTTTCTACTACACCTTGCCGTTTACGTAATTTTCAAAATTTCAAAAAGTATCCGTTCATACTTTTCGTTATTATACTCTCAATTATAGCTATTATATGTTCAAACGTTTCGTTATTATACTAAAATGACATTTTTTAATGTTTCATTTTACACGACTCTACCTGAAGCCCCTATACCGATTAGCGATCCAGCAACTGCGGCAGTTTGTTAAAATAATAATGCCTTCATTGTTTATCAATATTGTTCAATGAAAAAAAACTCTATCTTGGCTAGACTTTATATCAATTTTGTATAAAACTTCGACCTCATCACTCCAA
Source organism: Ophion costatus (assembly GCA_951751655.1). Classification (NCBI taxonomy): domain Eukaryota; kingdom Metazoa; phylum Arthropoda; class Insecta; order Hymenoptera; family Ichneumonidae; genus Ophion; species Ophion costatus. Next base: position 31,496,028 of record OX632364.1, on the reverse strand, counting down.
TACTGTCATTGGGAAAAAAAATTGAAGTTAGTTCATTAGAAGTAGTTAGTTTTCTATAAAAAAATCGAAAAAAAATGTTAACGATTGCATCACTATAATGAAAAAACGATCGGTCAAGTCTCAGCCAATGTTATCTGTTTTAAGAAAGAAAAAAAACTTTTTTTTGTTCCGCATTAACCGGGTGGCCGAAATCAAGTGCACCCTTGAGCCTCTTACATTCGAAGGACCTCCACGAGATTGTTTAAAACGTATGTAATGAGAAGAGTATGTGGGTTCCGGATGGAGGCCGTGTTGAGGACCAGCGTTGTACCGACGTTTCGAAAACGTTACAGTCTGCATCATCAGGGCTGAGAGCTCCGATACTAAAGCTTTCGTGTTTCAGGTATTCTTTATATAGTTGCAATCATCGTTCCAGACCATTTCACCAGTCGGACAGATGTTTTAATTGATCAGCTGGTTAATTTAAAAGGCGGAAGGACGTTGCCCCAAATAGGATTGACGTCTCTGTTCAGTTTGTCCGGATATTTTCGGATTTCCAGGCCTTCTCGATGTTTCCTAGAAAAATAGCTGTTTGATGGGGCCAGACTTTGGACTTTGTCGCATTAAATGGCATGGTCAGTCTCCGTCCAATGTACGGCCAGAGCCGATTGTGCAATGTGGCCATATTTGATATACCGTTGGTGTTCTTTGATCCGTGTACTGACGACCTTCCTCCCTGTTTCTCCTATGTACACTTTACCGCATGAGCAGGGTATCTTATACACTCCTGGTGCACTCAATGGTGGTCTTTGGTCTTTCGCACTCGGAAGCACTTGTACTGGCTTCTTCTGAGATTTGACGATGACTCGCATGTTATGTTTTCCAGGGAACCTGCCTGTGCGGTAGCTTATGCTCTTAAGATACGGAAGGGAAGTTGTTGCTGTTATTTGTCCTTCATTCTCCCCTTCAGGTTCTATCATGCGGTATGATAGATCCAAGTATTCCCAGACTGATCCCCCTTGATCGTCAAGTTCACAAAGCCGAGGACGTACCCTCGGCTTAAAATATGTATAGCCACGTCCTCGCATCTACGGTTTGTGGCCTAGTTCGCGAATCTAGCAGTACAACGAGTAAGAGTCTTGAAAAACCCGCTCGCGCGTTCCCGAGACGATTTCTTGTCCCCGCGTTATTTCTTCTCCTTTTTTACACCTCTTTTTCCCTTTCACGCGCCACTCTTCACCGCTTTGTCTACGGTTTTTCCGGTGAACGACGAAAAAAAGAACGAAAAAAAAAGACGTCTTTACATTCCCACCACGAGGTAACACAAATTTATACCGGGAAGCGAAGAAATCCAGGTAGAAATTTACGTCTCTGACTCTTGCACATTAGTAACAACCGGTTGTACAAAAGTACTCGTCGTAATTGATATGACGCGAGATTATAGCGTTCCAAGTTCCACGAATACGTATATATTATTTTATCTGGAACGGTTCTCTGCGTGGTCCGAGAGAAGTGCAAGAAAATGCTGATTGTTACAAGTGAAAACTCGCGATTTTGCCGCATGCTAATCTTTCTTTCTTTTTCTTTTTTTTTACTTTCTCTTCTTTTTTTCCGATGTCCGAACAGTTGCCGGACGGTCAATTTGTATCAAGGAAGTATCGCGAATTTTCTCCTAGACTCATCGTGGTCGAGAAATTTCAAGGATTTCGAGCATGGAACGAAATTTCTATTCTCTTTGCTTTCCAAGAGGCTGCGGCGAAATTTATCTTCGTTTCGATTTAAAAATGTAGAGATTACATTCTCGAAGCTCCGTATATATATGCTCGGTAATAAGAGGATCAGATATATACGTTACTCGAGAAGCTTGAGGTGCGAACGACGCAAGACGAAGGAAGCAAAGATGTAACGTTATGCACTTGATGAGTGCGCATATAAAAAACACGTACTGCAACGAGGTAGACAGGGGCGGAAAGAGAGAGACATATAGAGGAATATGCATTTACATCTCTCGTTTTCTCTATTTGTATATATCTCTCTTTCCGCTATATATATATATATATATATATATATATATATAAGTACACACGTGCCACCGCTATATTATTATAATTGCCCTGCTAATAAATGAGTTAACCATAGCACGATATATATATGTGCATTCGTATGTTTACCATATGACTGGCACAATAATATTATCATTGCCCCACCAATAAATAATTAGTTAGTTCTACTATACGATCGACATGCGCTCCTACTGTGCATCAAATAAATGTTAATGAATAAATATTCCATGTCGACTACCATTCTTTTTACTACTAATATTACCGTTGTGGGTAATACAATTGTTGATTGGATATTTTCCATTTTAGACTTGCTACCGTTCAATTCTTATTATTGTTTTTATACAATAATTTGAGAAATAAATACTTCAGTCTGGCATGCATTCAATTATTACTGATATTACCGTTATTTTTAATACAACTATGAATTGTGTGTTTTGAATTCTATACCTGCTACAGTTCAGTTCTTTTTATTATTTTGATGATTGAAGTAATCGTTACCTACCTACGTACGATACCTTTGTTGTCAATAGAATTATTAATTGCATCTTTGCAGTTTTAAAGTTCCTACCGTTCAATTCGTATCGTTTTTATCATTAAATAAATATATATTTCGTTTCAACCACCATTCAATTATTGGTATTACATTTGTTATTAATACAATTATTGATTGTATATTTTTAATTTGTTATTTGCTACCGTGCAATCCTTATAATTATTTGTATGATTTTTACTATAATTATTCACTGTGTATGTTAGATTATTTTCGTTTCGAATAAATTGTTTCTATTATTTTTGACTGTTGTGATCGTTAGTTCTATGGTTGTAATTTTTATCATTTTTGGCCAAATACTAATTATATCTGTTGTTTTGTATTTTCTGGGTTTAAAATCGTAATATTAATCCTCCTATTGTAAATATTGATGGAAAAAAATAATATATTTGGTCACACATATATAAACGATAGTCAGTTTGACTAGCATTGTTTGGGCCGTGGGCGTTTGTTGTTAATATCGTGCACGTTATTCTCAATATACATATATATATAACAGACAGATAGACTGGGATATATGTATTTGTATAGAGAGATAGAGGGCGCGATTGTTATTTAGAGAAACTAGATCCGCAAAGAGAAAGAGCGAAAGAATGAAGAGAGACAGAGCGAGGGCAAAACAGTCGCAAATGAAAAGTGGGGTAGTACGAACGAGGTATCGGAATGGTAGGTACGATGTGGGCATATATATCGAACCAGAGGCGTCATACGACGCTATGACCTTAATTACTCCTAATTCTCCGAGAAGGGGATAATTAACCAGCGGCTGAGGGCACTCCAGCATTTCAAGAGCCGCGCGTGACTACGACACTCGATCCTACCGCGAACAATAATCATAACAATGATCCGAGCTATCGTTTCATCGAGTATGTGCATCATCGACGAACGAATGGAATGGGTCAATTTATCGGCTTGGCTGAGTGAGGAGATGCTCTTTTTTAAATAATATTCTCGAAAATATTAGTTATCGTATAGAAATTTCATAGTAGGGGATATTGAGGGGCTAGCCTACAGTAAAAATTACGAAATCTCGTTAGTCGCGTGAGACAACTGAAATTAAAAAGGAAGGTCCAACATATGGTGTAGGAATCGCAAATTGAAGAAAAACTTATGACTACAACCATAGAACTGCTTGTCAAACTTTAAACGTATTTTTCTCGAAACGATGTTTATTCAAAACGACGTATACTATCTCTCGACATCTAATGAACGGATTGACTTAAAATTTGGTACAGTTATTCAGTGCAGTAGTAGTTCAGTCTTGACTGACGTTTTTCTTTTTAACATTTTTTTCATTAGTTATTAACAATAATGTCATTGTTTCTGATGAATCGAAAATAAATGATTTTTTTTTATTAAACACGATACCAGAAAAGAGCTCGATCAAGTCATAGCCGATATTATTTAATTCAAGGAAAAATAAGCTTTTTTTTTGTTTTAGATCAAACGGATGCGCAAAATCAAGTACACCGTTGGGCTCGTCACGTTCAAAGGATCTTCACGAAATTGTTTATAGCTTCTTTAACTATTAATCTTTTTCATGACATTTGATATACAACTTTGTTAAAGTACACTTCCGGTCAAAAGTTTTCGGAGCCTTCAGATACTTCTGAAACTTTCGATCACTAGGTAATTGCCGAATAATATTAGAATAATATAATTCATTTCATTTATTATTTTTTAAAGATACTGTATAGGCCTCTATAATAAATAATATTATTCTAATATAATTTTGCAATTATTCAAAGTGATCGAAAGTTTTGCAATTATCTGAAGATCCGAGAACTTTCGGTCGTTAGTGTACATTCAAATAAATGTCCAAACCATTTTTCAATTATCTTTATCCTCCAAAATTATTTTTTTTTTAATAATCCTTATTAAAAAAAATTATTATTAATATTAATAAAAAATTATATTAATTTAAATTTATTTAATAATAATAATAATTTTTAATAATATTTTTTAATAATAATTTTTAATAATTTTTTAATAATTTAATAAAATTAATTAATTTTTAATAATAATAATTTTTTAATAATTTAATAATTTTTTTTAATAATTATTTTTAAATTTTAATAATTTAATAATAATTTTTTTAATAATAATTATTTAATAAATAATAATAATAATTAAAAAATAATTTTAATAATAATAATTTTTTTTAATAATTTAATAATTATTATTAATTAATTAATAATAATTAATAATTTTAATAATAATAAAAATTTTAATAATTAAAAAATAATATTTAATTATTTTTAATAAAATAATTAAAATAATAATTTTTAATAATTTAATAATTTTGAGTCGTCACCCCTTAACGGTGGTTTATTGTTTCGTAAAAGTGCAATGATAAGTTTGAAATTGTTATCGTTTCAAAGTTCGATACGACGGTTGATCACGCATCGTGCAGAATATTTCTAGAAATAACGCGATGAGATCAATCGACTCGTGGATACGATCATCTCCAGGTTCGCCTTTCCGCCCCCAACGTCGATTCCCTCATTCGTTTCTCGATTCGTTGGTGTACGTGCTCTCGTGGTGTAGGAACATGTATACATGTGTTAAGAGTTACTGGCGGAGAGCCAGAAAATCCGAGAGACGTTTTAAAGGGACAAAAAGGTTAAGGGTCTGTATAAGCTTGGAATGATGAGACGATTTTTTTACATCCCGTGTTTTTGTAGGAGCCTAAGCTCTTTATGTTCATTTGCAAGAAAGATTTTTCAAAGTTCGAAAAATTGGCTGAATTAAGATGATTTTTGTGAGGGGTCAGACCGCCCACTGCTATACGGCGATTTATCCTTTTTCATTTGCGTTCTTCTCGAAACTGTTCTATCAAACGGCGTGAGCCGTATCTCAAAATATATCCGGCGGATTTGTTTCAAATACGGACAGAGCCTAGATTATAACATTTACCACCATATGTCCGGATGATTTTTCGATTCATTTAGCCATTTGTTAATAACAAATGATTAAAGTCGATGTTTGGTCGGAAATCGAACTTTTTTTTACAGCTTGCCATTTTTGCAATTTGCAACATTTCGAAAAAAGTATCCGGTAATACGAAAGTTCTATTGTTGTACTAAAAGTGCATTTTTTTTAATTTTTCGTTTCAGACGACCCTAGTTGCCAGAACCACCTACACCGACTGGCCATGCAACAACGGCGGCAACTTTTCAAAACGATTATATAACTTTATTGTTTGTCAATATTTCGCAACGAAAAAAAAACTCATACTTGACAAGACTATGAGTTGGATTTTGATTTGGAAAAAGTACTGCCCCTGATCTGCCTTTCCTAGATAATATCAGACTCTGGTTCGCAATGTAACGGGTTTAAGGCTAGAACCGGAGAACGAACCAGTAATGACTAGGAAAGTTGTAGGGAATAGATTGGGAAATAACCAGGGACAAACGAGGAAATTAAAAATGAAATTTCGGCGTTTTTGGAATTCTTAAAGGGGTCGATCGGGAGTGTATTCAATTTGGTATCTCGACAACATATTGTTCGTTGGTTATCTACTTGCTAAGGTAGTATATGAGTGTATACATACGCTTGCTCGCATTTCCTGATAGGCAAAGAGACAGAAAAACGCACACAGACAGAAAAGTCTCGTATTCCATATATGGAAGCTTCATTTCGGTTATTATAAGTGAACGATCATTCTTTGATTCATCTGGAAGTCAGGATGGTCTGATCGAAGTCCGTTGAATGAATCAGTCCGGTTGAGAGAGTCAAACAAATCTGTAACGTTTAAGTCGTTACATGTATCGTTATACTCTTATTTATGATAACATCTTTAGTTTTCTCGAAATGCCGAAAAAACCATCCCTAAATTACTTTCGTTGATATATAGGGGACAAGAAAAATGGAATAAAATTAACGTCGGCGTTGTGCTATAAAATATTAATAGTTTACCGTGATAATACGATTACGCTTATTGTAATTATATCCTCCACTATATCAGCATATCATTTTCGTCAACCATCATAATTTATTCTTTATGATAGCATTGTCAGGCGTCAATTACTGTTGAATGCAATAATATAATAATAAAACGGAAGGTACAATTACAATGAATTTAATCATCTTATTATATTTAATTATTAATATATTTGATGATGTAAAAAATATTATTTAATAATAAGCCGGGGTTTAATGTTCAAGAAATGTCAATGTTATGCTCAGGAGAAGATTTAGTGATATTCCTGGTCTGTTCCATGAAAGGGCCCGGTTAGATAAATCAGACGCAGCACGCATTTCTGCACGGGCAATTGGGTGTAAAATCCCGACCTCGTCATCCCAATACTATTATCATTTTTCTAAAACTAGAAAATTGATCTGTTATTCGGGCCCCATGCTGATGGAGACCCGTTGATGTTGCACCGACACATTACAAGTCTATAAAAGGAAGCAATCAAATTGCGCAATTGTTCAATCAAACGAGAAACAAGCCAAAACAGCGAAGAAAACAAGTCCGACGCCCCAGAACATGAAAAATGTGTAGGGTCAATGTAGAGACTCCAGCGGAAATTCGTGATTTATAAGAGGTCGCTTTATCTCTCCGAGCACAGCCGGCTGTTGAAACGAGTACTCGTCGCAGATTTCTGCCTTGCCTTCCGCTGCAAACTGACTATCAAGGACCGTAAAGGCCAATCTCTCCTTTCTCCTCGCTATGCGGATCTTCGCGGGTTTTGCGACACGGGCGAGGAGGGCCGCTGTGACTACGCTCGTAGACTCACTCGGGCAATTTTTGCGTTGCGAAGGAACTTGCGGAGAATGTCGGTCGCTGCAGAAATCAAGCACCGACTGTTGGTAGATGCAGTCGCGACTTCTACTCTATATATATATATATATATAACTTTTATAACCATATTAAATGATTGATAAATGCGAAATTACAAAAATTGAAGTCTCCAGAATAAATTTCACATTTTTCATATATATATATATATCGAATGTGCCTCAATAAGCCTACTTTGATAAGCATATTAAATGATCGATAAATGCGAAATTAAAAAAAATTGAAGTCTCCAGAATAAATTTCACTAATATATAAAAATTAGTGAAATTTATTCTGGAGATTTCGATTTTTTTAATTTCGTATTTATCGATCATTTAATATGGTTATCAAAGTAGGCTTATCGAGGCAAATATTAAGTAGAAACATTGTAGATTAAAATAAAAACATTACAGTATCATTTCGGCGTAGCAGAATATACTTTTTCTGCGTAAATGTTTTTTTAAAACGCTGTATATGGTTCAAAGGGTCCGAAAAGAATTCCACTGGTGTGTAAATTGTTTTTTTTCCTTTTCAATCATTAACTCGAAAGTATAACTTTTATGTGTACATGTACATAGAGAACATTTTTGCCATGTACAGACATTTTTTTTCTGATAACATTTTCGCCCATGATTCGGCACCCATTATTTTATTCATCATTGATAACCTCATAGGATGTACTCTTGTACGAAATAGATTTATATCCAAGACTCTGACTCCTCTAAATAAAATATCTATCTACCATTATATCATGTAAAAATTAAGTTATATAGTAATTATTTAATTTATTATTGGTTTATATATAATAGTAAAACTATAAAACATGGTGTACTATACAGTTTGCACCACTGAAATGCAACGAAAGTTCTTTTATATGTTTTTTTCCTTAAACTTGATATATCCCCATTTTTTTGATAATTTAGGTTGTCGATGTCCAATCAGGATACTGAAAAAGTGTTCGGGCGATTTTATTGGCCTAAATCTGACGAGGACTAATTCGAACAATTTTGTGTAACTCTTGTTTCATTGAATTCCAACGATGGAAACGTCAACGCAAATATCGTGATTACGTCGAATGTTTTATACCTCATGTATAAGCAAAGAAATAAAAACATGAATAAAGAAATAAATATAAAAATGAATAAATAAAAACGATACTCGTATCCGCATATTTCACTGGAGATCCCGACTCTTGCAACAAGTATTAAGCTCGGGCGAGAATCGACCACGAAAGTGGCAGCTTAAAAAGCAAAGAGAGAGAGCGAGAAGGAGTTGCTAATCAAGGGGATCGATTTTTATTTGGATAAATTTAGATCACCCCATCGCTACCCCCACCCCTTCGTTGGGCAGAAATCCTTCTCGAGATTCGTGGAGCTAAGTCGTCTGCGCCATGGACCACATTTTTTTTATTACGTGTCCCGTCGCAGCATAAACAATGTAGAATTTTGGAAATTTTCATTTTCTCTCGATCCCGAAAATTGTTATACTAATGCCAGTTATAGCGCGATAATAATGACAGTGGTCAAAGAATTGAATTATTATTCGTGACATACTACAAATATTCTCACTGCACTGTTATCCCCATTGAAGACGTTTTCGCGAAATAAATTTTTTTAAACACGGGAAGTCGGGGCTTTTCTTTTCTATTAGCATCGAATTGTGACCGAATTGCGAACTTTTTGTCAGGGTCGAAAAAAATGGTGTTGAATTTAGCATCTGTGGAATGCAACGAAAAGCCTTCTTTATTTTTTTATTTCGTTATTTTTCTCACTATCTAAACTTTTACAATTTTAGGATTAGGGTTCCTAATAAGGATCTTCAAAAATATTTTCCTGACAGAAATAGCCTAAATGTGCCAAAAAATTGTGCAATACGAAAAGAAAAAAATCCTTGCATTCCAATGATCCAAACTCCAATACCATCGAAAAAGGGGATTTTTTGGGTAAGGTTCCGAAGACCCCACAACCTCCGATTAAGCTTAAATTTGGCCTAGACCCCACTTTTAATATTTTAAGACAACTTCTAAAGGGATTTTTGGCGATGCACAATAGTATTTGGGTTTGGGTTTCTTTGGGTATTTTTGTTTGGACAAAACGAAGAGCGCGATGACATATATAGATATGAACGGAGGCGTAATAGGTATAGATATAGTCGGCGCGTGTTAAAAAAAGCTTTAAAATTCAATATCTCGAAAACTATTGCGAGTTGCCGAAAACCCCTTTAGGGGTTGTCTTAAAATATCAAAAGGAAGGTTTGTGCAAAATTTCAGCTTGATCGGAAGGAGGTTCAAAACCTTACCCTTGAAAAAAAAATGTAATTCAATATCTCGAAAACTATTGCGAGTCGCCAAAAATCCCTTTTGGAGTTGTCTTAAAATATTAAAAGGAAGGTTTGTGCAAAATTTCAGCTTGATCGAAAGGGGTTTCGAAACCTTACCCTTAAAAAAAACTGAAAAATTAAATATCTCGAAAACTTGCGAATCGCCAAAAATCCCTTTCGGGGTTGTCTTAAAACATTAAAAGGAAGGTTTGTGCAAAATTTCGGCTCGATCGGAGGTTGGGAGTTTTCGGAACCTTATCCATTTTTTTTTCTAACTCCGTTGCGATCGTCGATCGGCGGGCGTGGGAAGTTTTTTGTCTTCCGTCCAACGAAAGTACGAACGGTCGGGTGTTAAGGGGTTACCCCCACTTGCGATTTTGAAAAAATCGATTTTTTTTATTGCATTTTTTTGAAGTATAAGTATCTGAGAATATGTCCTGAAAATTTCAAGTCGATCCGAACAAAATTGACTGAGATATGAGCGTGGAAAGAGAAGAATCCGTGAATTGAAGAACTGAAATTGAAACTTTAAACGCGTTTTTCTCAAAATGGCATTTCTGAATTCGGTGACCAAGATTACTCGAACACTAATGAACCGATCTTCTTGAAATTTTGCAGGCTTATTTAATACATAAAAATGTAGTCTTTAATCGTTCAATTTTTTTTTCGAAAAAAAAATAGCCGTTTTATAGCCAAAAACGGCCGTTTTTTTCGTTAAAATCGAACCATTAGCTTTGACTATCCGCCATTTTGTGAAAAATGAATATTTTTTAAAATCCTTCGATTAAAGACTAGTTTATACTTATATTTGACTAAATCCATCCGCATTTTTTTTTCAGATGATCCACTTCGCCGCAATGTTGGTCACCGCAAACCGTGTATATAAAAACATTATTTCATTGACGGCCATTTGCCACTAAACAATGTAATATTTTTCAACAAAAAAATTACTGAAAGTTCTTCAAGATATGTGCTTTAAGATGGTATATTGATCGATTAAAAAAGTTTTGTAGTTTTCTTTAAAAAAATTCATGAAAAAGGCCTTTTTTTGCGCTACAAGTGGGGGTAACGCCTTAATGGAGTGGTCTGTTTTGCTCGCACGATGTGAAGCCGTCGTCGCGTGCAATTAGAGCTCCCTCATCAAGGACACGAGTACGCTAATTATACGCCGCGAGTAATTGCGACAAATGTATATATGTGCGGGTGCGTGTGTCGGAAAAGTTCTGCGGCATGCGCCGCTGCCATAATCTCGAGTCTCAAGTCTCACGCAGTTACGCGTCAAATTTAAGGCACGCGCTCATACTCCGGAGCGTCACTCTGTCCTCATAAATGCCAAAATCAGAGGCCAGCTGAGAATACTGCGAGAGGTCATTGACTCGTTTCCCGCAGTCGAACTCTGCAGCGTTGGAATGCAATGAGAATTATTTTTTCCCGCCCAAATTTTTTTTTTCCCTACAGCAAGGCGGTGAAGAGTAATCGGCGGTCTTAGCGCATTTTTAGCAGAGAGGAGCAATCTAAATTTGTGCGAAAAATAAATATTTTGGGGGCTGGGAAAAAATTAAGGGGCTACATCTACGTAGGTGGCGGAAAAAATTGCCAAATTCCGATGTTTTTTTTCTATAAAATTGTTGGTCAAGAAGAAACGCATTTTTTTACTATAAAGGTAAATATATTGAGAGCCTTTAAAAAAAATCAGCAAAAAATACAGAGAAACATGGGTTTTCAAAGTCGGTGGACATGATATGTCGGGAAGCGCTTGATGGATTGTTTCCAAATTTACAGGAGATACGATAAGAAACATTTAAACGTCGTTGACGATCTCACTTTTTTCAAATCGATCTTCATTTTTTAATAGCTACGTAAAATATACGACTTTTTTCCTATCTTTAGTATGCTCTAAACTAAATTCGTCGCCACTTGGTTAAAAAAAAGGTTTAAAAAATCGACGTTTGGCAAAGACTCGTAATTATTGTTAACTTGGATAACCCGTTTGGTTTTTAGATTTCAGATGGATCGTTTAAGCTGGAGAGTGTGTCCACTGCCAATCGTCAGAAAAAAAAATGTCATCATCTGCCGGCGGCCATATTTTTATTGTTTGTCTGCATGTTTTGGTGATTTTTTCAAAAAAGCTCTTAATATATAAGCCTGTACTTCAAAAAGAAAAGCTTTTTTCACCAACCATTTCCCAGAAAAAAAAGTCGGCATTCGTCAATTTTTCGGGCCTCTGGGTAGATGTAGCCCCTTAAAAAGTTGAAGAGAAAAAAAAATTCGGTGAATTCCAGACAGTGAAGAAAGGAACGCAGTTCCGTCTCCGGTGTGCAAATAATCTGTCGAGATTCCGAGTTTTCTATCAGTTGTCGATAATAAGAAATAATTCCTCGATACCAATGTCGATTGATTTTCTCTTCGAAACTATCTTCCATTTCACAACAAGCAGCAGAAATCTTGCGATCGAATTGGAGAACATGCAAACGCGGAATCGCCGATCGCGCGAAAGAGGCGGAGAGAAAGATGGAGAGCAAGAGGAAAGGAGAGAAAGACAGAGAGAAAGTGAGAGAGAGTGAGAGAGAGCGAGAGAGAGAGAGAGAGAGAGAGAGAGAGAGAGAGAGAGAGAGAGAGAGAGAGAGAGAGAGAGAGAGAGAGAGAGAGAGAGAGAGAGAGAGAGAAGCCAGAAGTCTTCGAACTTCTCTCGCAACAGCATTTGAGTGAGGTCAATCGATTAATCAATCGAGCCGTCTCACTGCCCCGAGTGTTTGCATGTCTCTTCGTGCCATGGCTTTTCGTTAAAAGAAAAGAAAAGAGGGAAAAAACGTCCTAGGCGCATTTGCGCTTGCCGCATTCTTCTCTCGTCGAATCGAGCCCGCGTAATCGGGATAGCTATATGGACAGGGAAAGTATATTTCTCATGTGGTCTCGAGACGCCGATAGGTCTCTCAAGCCAGGAGCAATTAAAGCACCGTCGGAGTAAAAGAGAGAGAGAGAGAGAGGGAGAGAGAGAGGGAGAGAGAGAGAGAGAGAGAGCGAAAAAAAGAAAAAAGGAGAGAGCGCTCATTGCAATAATCTACGTGCGATTGGATTATCGCAGTAGCTATATAGACATGCCGGTGGGCGCGGGTGTCCTTCGACCCGGAATCTATAGATGTATGCGCACACGTGCATATATATATATATATATATATATACACACACACACACACAGACACATGATATGTACGTTTTTATAAAGCTCAATGCACAAGACACAAGAGTACTCGTGAGAAACGAATACTTTCATATAATTCAATTTCCCACATATTTTTTATGTAACACTATATATATATATATACACACACACTCACATCAAGCGTTGCATAAAAAATAAGTGGGAAATTGAATTATTTGAAAAATGTTCGTCTATAATATTATTTATACGTTCAACTATACTATATACAGTACCGGTCAAAAGTTTCCGATCACCACGGGTAGTTGCAAAATTTTATTGAAAGACACTCATTGTGTAAGATATTGATTCAATTATGTTGAGAATGTGCATTTTTTGCGTATGCTATATACGTATTTGTGTGTGTGTGTGTATATGGCATACGTAAAAAGGTATATTCTCTTTGAAATGAACATATGGAATTTTCTCTTGATGCACTTTGTAAATAAATATATATATAGTATAGTAACAAAACTACTATCATTTGTTAGCACGTCAATCATATTATATTATAGTTATATCAGCCATATTTTGAATTGATGCCAATGAACTATAATTAAATCTGTCTTTATACACTCATTGTATTCTACTAGGGACGTTTGTTGGAAATATTTCAGCATGGCTTTTTCTCTGAGCTTCGTATCAACGACACTGGTAGATGGGTGGTCTGAGTTCTGCTCCAAAACTGGCGTGACGTATAGCCAAAAAAACCAAGTGACTGATTCTGATGAAATTCGCTACAAATCTTTCTAACCTAATTGTTGAAAACATGAACGTAATTTTTTTTTAATTAAAAAACAAATCTTATGTTTGCTGCAAAAAGTAGTCTTTTTCGGAAAATTCGATCTTTTGTTTAAAAGCGTCGCATTTAATCGATTTTCAACATTTCTCGATTTTTCCTGGTTCATATTCTGTGTATATAAAATGGCCCTGCGTCCATAAGATATAATTTATTATGATGTGTTTCAGTGTCAAGAAGGCCTATACAAATTCACAGCTGATTGTAAGGAGCCTCATTATCGAATAACTAAATACAAGTATAAATCATAATTATGAATTCTCTTTCCATCTTCTTATGACTTAAAAAGCTCTCAATAATGAAAATTCCACAGGCACATGCGAGTTTTTCAAAAATACTTTTGTTTTTATTGGAGTAAACGGTTTCCGGTTTTCGAATTTGTTAAGAGCTCGGTCTATATTGATAAATCGTCACTTGAATGAGCTCTTTTCCACAATTAATCGATGTAATTAAATGTTTCTTTTACTAAAAAAATTCTCGAGGTTTTTCCCTGCATTGCGAACTTCTCAGGCCAGACAGTGGATAATTCGAGGCAATCAATGTAATTACAGCAATCAACGCAATCGACTGAATTAACGCAATTCATTTGACAAATGCAGCAAATTGCTAATGGATAGTTTCGAAAACGGGTTTTCTTTGGAGGTGTTATTTTTTTTTTTTTCATCGATCCTCGACATTCGGTGCAACTTCAAAGTGCAGATAAATAAACGCGAGCTCGTTGACGAGGGAAAGTGTACGTGCATGAGAATGCGTTTGAGTTTATTTTCTTTTCATTCGATGCTTCATCGTCGGCACGTCGCGTCGATCATTTTCATACGGAGGTGAGAGCGCCGATAAATGAAAGTGAGAAATTGGCCAATTGATCAACGAGCTTTTATGCCGCCTAATGGACTGACCATCCCTCTATCTTCCTCTCGCTCTCTCGTGCGCGCCTGATCCGGTTAATTAACGTCCACACGCGAGACACGCGAGAGATTACATCTCTCGTGATTCATACAATTGGCCATACGATACTGCCGTTTTTGTTATTCTTGCTGGGTTTTTGTCGCAAACCGCCGTGACGAATTGTACGAGATTGAAGTTTGCATCGTTGGAATGCAACGAAAATTATTATTGTTTTTTTTTTGTATTTCTTAGATTTCTCCCGGCAGAGCCTGCCGACAAAAATTTCCCAAGTATTTCTTCAGATGCTTGTTCAAAGACGTACAATCTAAATGTACAAAAAAACAGATTTTTTAATAAAATTTAACACGAGTTCATAAACATATTCGAGAAAAATTTTCGTTGCGTTGCAAGGATGCAAACTTCAACAGCATCGAATTGTTCAGTCCCTTTTTTTCGGCTCCGTTGAGTAAATGATTAAGGCAGGATTCTACTTTGAAACTTTGAAAGGCTAAATTGGATGAAAACACCCACCTGGAACACGTCGAAGGCATATTATATGGCCCAGGCATCGCTGATTGAGGGTAAGATAATTTTTTCTACGATTTATCACTCACCAAAACTTTAAACGCGTTTTTCTCGAAACGACATTTTCAAGTACCGTGGTCGTGATAACTCAAAAAGTACTGAACCGATCCTTATGAAATTTGGAACACATATTCTATATGTGTGTACCAACCGACCTAACTACAATCAACTTAAAATTTTGATTAGAACTATTTTTTTATTGCAAAAAAAGACCCAAAAAAACGCATTTTTTTCGTATTTTAGCCACCATTTTGTTAATTTTGCACGTATATAAAATATTCTAGTTAGGTCGGTTCCTGAAGACATACTGAACATGAAACTATTTGATTTTTTTGTTTCAGACCATCCGTCGGGAAGATTTCACGACCACGGCAACGGTACCTGCTTTTCGAGGCGTTGGCTTTAAACATATTTTACGTGTACAAAAAATGAATAAAATACATTAAAAATTTTTTTTATGTACTTAAAGAGTGTATTTATTGAACAGTTTAAACCCTATATCGATATCTTTAATAGTATTCTCAGAAAAAATTCACGAAAATAGCGTTTTTTTCATAGTTTCAAAGTAGAATCCTGCCTTAAATATTAATTGAGTATCGACCGGTTTTGATATATAAGTACATATATGATATAGATGGAATCCGATCGATACTACTTGCTTCACGCAGGGTGAATCACAACTATCAAGGTGCCCTTAATGATCGCGGCCAATTTTCGTCGAACGTTTAAAAAAAGCGTTTTGGCCGCGATGACACGTCACATATGATTGCAATGGAAATCATCATAGTTGTGAATCACCCTGTACGCGTATATACAGGGTGAGTCACGAGAAACAGAACACTTGAATATCTCTGTTGGATTTTAAAATACGAAGCACGTTCATATCGGAATTTGAATGGCGTGGAAGGACGTACATCGCTACCACAATATATTTTTTTTTATTTAATTGTTTTTGGGTTTTTTCACGGTCATCAAAGTTTTTTTTTTTTGAATGACATATTTTTTCCGTCGCACATTGTAGCCGGCATCCAAACGAATTCAATCATGTAACATGGTATCGCCTTCAAATGACCTTTAACCCGAAAATATTGAATAAATACTGTCGACTAACTCCATAAATGGAAATCATGTCGATCTTTTCATGAGGTTGAAGTTTGCATTGTTGGAACGCAACGAAAATGAATATTTGTGAATTCCTTTCATTTATTTTGGCAAACTTTGCTTACAAAGATCCTCCAAACATTTTTCAAGATATTTATTTAGCGATCTACAATATAATTCTGTAAAAAAAATTCAATGACGATAAAAATATGAAAAATAAAATGTAAACGAGAGCTTTCGTTGCGTTCCAACGATGCGAACATCAACGGCATCTTGTCTTCCTTCGAGTAACGCATTGTGAAATCTTTCATCTATCTGATAGATTGGAAATTTTGGAAACTTCAGTCCGACAGCAAGAAGGTATTCAGAGTAATAAGTAGCTGATAAATACGATTGACTACATACGCATAGGTGAAGGTGTTTCGCAAATCTTTTCCCATCACCGAACCTGCTACTCCGTTGTGTTATTCTGATACATTTGAATTTAACCCAGCTCACAGGAATCATTTAGCGTAACAGAAATACAGAAAAAAGACACTCTCACACGTTGCATTATTATTTATTCAATGTTTTGGGTCGAAGGTCATTCGAAGGTCATACTATGTAACATGGTTGAACTCGTTTGGATGCCAGCTACAATGTGCGAGGGCAAAAAATATGCCATTTCATTTTTCAAAACTATAATGACCTTGAAAGAAACGAAAACAAAATTATGACAGCCATGTGCGTTCTTCCGTACCATTCAAATTCCGACACGTACATATTTCGTATTTTCAAATCCAACAGAGACATTTGGGTGTTCCGTTTCTCGTGACTCACCCTGTACATTTCATGGGTGTCAAGGTTGCTCGCGACTTATCCTCTCTGACCGAGAAACAATTGGTCGCGAACAAGGAAAAATTTCTTCGCACCAAAAAAACCATCAGACCTCGTTGAAAAAAAAACCTCACCAAGGATGCGCACCATTATTTGCCCAAATTCGAATATGCGCCAACCCCTACATTTGTATGGACATTCCTCATTGATGGAGTACCGCGCGAGAATCGTACGACGAGAATTCTACGAGGGCTTGAAACGATCGTCCGGTCAATGGCGCGAGGGCGAACGGGAGAAAAGAGATGAAAAGTGCGGTATTTAAACGGGAGCATTGAGTGAGAGGAATATCACGGGTGGCTCGAGGGAAGAGCAGCGAGGAGACGGAGGGACGTTGAAGAGGCAATGCTCGCGTACGAAAATAACTGACCCACGCGACGAAGGAGCGAGTGTCTCGCGCCTCGAGGATGTCTCGCGTTTTTCGAGCGTCTCTCGAGACGTCGGATGTGACGTCACGGCCGACAAGCAAGGCCCCGATCCGTCTCGGGTGCGCTTAATTGTACGGATACGTATGAACGTACGGTAAGGGCACTGCACTTTTCTTCGTGGGGGACTTCGAGACGCGGTGTGGGACGAAGTGTCGACTACTGTGCAAGACATGCAAGGAAGAAGGAAATAGAGACTGTTGGTTCGTGGGCTACATCTTACTCGGTGGGTTGGAAAAATAGCATTTTTCAGCAATATTTTTATTCGATACTATCACGTCGTAACTACATTCCCTGAAAATTTCATTGACATATTCCTGAAATTGAATGAGCTGCAGCTTCCAACCCTACTTTAAAGTTTGGTGGCGTTTTTCTCACTGTTCGCCTTAGGCCACAGTAACGGATATAAAATCATATGCGAATTTAACAATTTTTTTTGTATGAAAAAGTGATTCACTCATAAAATTAATTACACATCTATTTAGTGTGAAAATCAAGCTGTTAGCATTTTTTTTTCGATGTATAAAATGGCCGGCTAATATTTTCTTTTCTTTTTTTTAGGCGCTCCGCGGCGTGATATTTAGCACCCACAATTTTTGACCTAGAAGAAAAAACAAAAATTCTCGTCAATCTACATTAGAATACCTAGAGAAGTACGTACGGAATTAAAAAAATATTGTTTTATTCAAAAGTTGTAGATATTTGAACTTGAGAGATGAATTTTCGGTGAAAATGTTCGTTAAAACTGCTCATAAACTGCTCATAAAATGAAAAGTTTTCGATTAATCAGAAATTCCGTAGGTATACTGCTCTGCGAAATGCAATTAGGAACATAACTTTTTAATTTGAAGTAAATCGAGTGAAAATTGTTGAAGTTATTTGTCACGCCAATTGGAAAAAAGCTGTTTCGAGAAGTTTCGAACAGTCGGCCATTTTGTATATCGAAAAAAAAAATATATATATATATATATTTTCTAACAGCTCGATATTCATACTAAATAGATGTATAATTAATTTTATACGTGAATCACTTTTTCATACGAAAGAAATTGTTAAACTCGCACATGATTTTGTACCCGTTATTGTGGCCTTAAGGTCTTAAGGTAGTACTAGTACTAAGGTAGTACTGGCCTTAAGGTAGTACTAGCGGATTCACTAATCAACAGAAAGTCTATAGATGATCGCATCTGAAAAGGGTAAAATATAATCCATTTGGGTATAATAATAAACATGATAAGGAAAATAATTATTTGAGAACCGTATGTGATAACTGTGTATCATATTATGAAAATAAAGTATTAAAATAGCAATCAGATTTGACTTGAGTTGTCGCAAGCCGCCAATTCAAAATTCTGGCAAAATCCGTGGCAACAATGTACTCAGGTGCTTTCGATAAATGCCAAGTCTGTGATTGTTTACCGTATGTGTAAGCGTGTGCTTGTATTGTGTGTGAAGTGTGCATATTGTAAAGGGAGAGATGACAGACGCGGCTAACGGACGCAAAAATTAGTCGATTCAATCGATAATATCTGCTCGAAATATCCGGTAACCTATATTTTCCATGGAACATACGCCACGACAGTTTTCTTGTTATTTATCGCTTTTCGCATAGCTCCGATCTAATTGCGAACTATTATTATTTCCGTTCCAATGTTTGATCCGCACGGATTCTTTACAAGGTGCGGGTTGAATGCACTGATTTCGTGAATTAATTACTATTGTATTTAGCCGGTAAGGCATGCAGAGTTTTCGCGGATGTCATTCTGTATGTCTATACTACAGCATATAAAAAAATAAATTTTCTTTCTAATGAGGAGGTTCGTGCACATACTACCTTAAAAGCCGGTGGCCATGATACCTCGAGAATCACTTGATGGATCGCTTCCGATTTTACAGGAGACACGATGAGAAATATTCAAAGATCGTTGACGAACTCACTTTATTCAAATCGATCTGCATTTTTTAATAGTTACGTAAAAAGTGGCGATGAAGTTTGCATCGTTGAAATGCAACGAAAATGATTTTAAAAAAAGTTCTACCATCAGTTTTTACATTACTTAAAGTCTTAGTTTGCAAATATGTGCGGTAGATGTCTGATGACGACCCTCAAAAACGGCTGGGTAATTTTTCTGGCCGAACGTTGCACAAATAGTTGGCGCTTTCAAACTATCGTTGCGGTGCAACGATGCAAACGTCAACATCATCGTAAAAATGATGACTTTTTTCATAGACTTTGATGCTTAAGTTTCAGTTCGTCACCACGTTATTTAAAAAAGAGTGAGGTAAAAATCGACGATGTTCAACGACTAGTATTTATTGCTAACTTGAATAACCCGTTTTTTGATTTAGGTTTTTAGATTTCGGATGGACCGTTTCGGATGAATCTCGTAGTCACCATGGTAACCCCCTACGAACTATGGAACTTTTGTAGGAAAAGTTTTCTTCCAAGAAAACTTTTTTTTATAAAATGTTTCTTAAAAGTAGAAAATCGAACTAAGAAATAGAAATAGAAATGGAACATTTCTAAAACTAAGAAATAAAAAAATTTCCCAGTAAGAAAATATTTTTACTGCTAATAGTTGTTACCGCCCCAAATATCTCCGTTGCCTTTAGAATGACGAAAACAATGTCAGGAGATAATTTGATTGATTTCGAAGGGCTGATGCAGTGGTGAAAAGTTCATTTTTGTCAAGGTCATAGTTTTTGCGTTCTCAAGCTCATCAATGATTTTTCAAACGGGAATATGTTTTTTTTTTTTATTAAGACGTTGTAGCTGATATTCAGTCGAATCCAACGATCTATGATATCATGCCCTTGAAATGATACACATGTACAAACGGGAAATCGTGATGGCATTGACAATAAGAATATCCGAATAATGTAATTGAATTTTTTGTGCAAACGATTTATTGTAACACATGTTCGAAGTGGCCATTAACCTCGACACATTTTTGAATACGTCTACTATATGCTGGAACTTCAGTTTAGTAAAAGTCCCACGTTTTTCGAGATTTTGGGATTTATGTCGTTTTTTGAAGAAAAAAATCGTCTGCTTTTGGTTTTTCGCACTCCACTTCTACAAGTGGTATGAATCAACAATAACTAAGCAACTTTTTAAAGTAAATGGTACGATATGCGTAGGACGTTTTTTTAAACCGCAGGCTATCAAAGTCAGATGTTCAAATTGGTTTGTATGAAGCACCTTTTTCG